>VZRX01007334.1:43679-62550 GCA_013398075.1 Notiomystis cincta | reverse complement strand
TAATTTTATTTTAACCACTCGAGCATTTAACAGATTTTTAATGCCATATAATTATTGTGCTATAGTCTTTCTCTCTATGGTATTTTTTACAGTTGTATGATCTTAATCTTAGGTTCTATTGCAGTAGGTGTGATAGTGAAGGAAAAAAATGTGAATTCCCATGACAATTGTATTTTCTACTACTATGAGACAGAATTTCTTACTAATGAGATAGAATTTTTATTGACTAAAAAAACTACAGAATTTGACAGAAAGCAAAATTTAAACTCAGTATGTTATTTAAGCATTTCTAAAGGAAGTAGAAAAATTAAGTTACTATAAGGGGTTTTTTTCTTGTATGACCCATTGTTTTACTATTTTAGTTAAAACTCCTTTGCTGTAATTACACATTTTCTTACTACAATTTATAATATATTTCTTTGTCCACTTCCTTGTAACATACTGATTTCCAAAAATCATTGTTATAGAAACAGTGTAGTACTAAAAAAGTTAATCAAATAAAGTTTTTGTCCATTTAAAAAAATAAGTGTACAATCAGAGATATAACTAATGGCAGGATTTTATATTAAATTTTGAAAACACTCACCTTTGGGTGACAATGCATCTTATAGAGAGTTGTATAGTTTCAAACAGTGTTCTTCAGGACATCTCTTTTAAGACTGCATCATTTTAATGGAGCCCATCATTTGTTAGAGGTCTTTGCTCCCAAACAGCTTCTGGAAGGATGGAAATAAACCATGGCCATATCTCACTGAAAACTTACTTAGATAATTTCTCAATTATTGTCATATTGGTTATGTTGGGCTAAGAGGGTTTTTGAGGGGTTTACTTGTATCACTCTTACCTCACATTTTCATTTAAAAACTTAGTGATTACTAAAGTATTTGCAATATTAATAATCCCACAGAAGCAATGCTACTGAAGATGTGGTAAATATGCTGTTATGGACCGCTGCATAATACAATTTCATGTTAGAGTTTTCCAGCTGTTGACATGAGTGAAATGTAGATACTTACTTAGAGATTAGTTGATGTCATAACATAGTTAATTACACAGGTAATTAAGTTTTGAGTGTCTATGGTCTTGTATATCTGGAAAAAACAGCATCAGCATTTTTAGCATAACTGTTGTCACCTCTTCAGCTACCAAATAAAAGTGATTTCGTTGCCATTGTGCAGAGATATCCGGAGAGTTAGGAAGATTATTCTCAAAATGAACCTTTAGAATGAATGCTTAACTACTATTTTTTGTTTTAATGTGTAAAAAATGTATGCTGCTTGTTGAGAAAACATTTCACTATGGGAAAGGAAGCCAGCTGTTGATTCCTTTAAGTGGTACTTTAGAGCCACTTAACATTATATGTTACATTTTACATTAACATCATCACAGTGGAAGTGTTTGTATGTCTTGAAGGAGGCTAATTGTCATTGTCTTACTTATCTAGTCTTACAAATCAGAAGGACCTTTCACTATAAGATTTGTAAGATCTCAATGATATTTTATTAAAGGAGAGCAGGAAACTTGATTAGGATGTGGTACACAGCAGTGCAGGTCAGGAAAAGTTTTGTATTTCTGCTGAATTGACACTTAAGCTAGCTTTAACCTAATTTTCACAAGGAAAAACAGGAAGTAGCTGTGTAGTTACCAGGTGCTATTTTCCTCCTGTAATATGTCAGTTTCAGAAATTGAGAGAGTTTAAAATAAGATGGACAGCAGCTGATGTGACTCTTAAATTAAAAAGAGTCCTTTTATTGCTAATATATTTGAGGTAGCGTAGAATGAAATAATTTTCAAGTTACCATTGATCTTTGTAAGTGGTATGATAAGAGCAGCTCTGTGTGATACAGTGATACAGTTGAAATACAATCTATTTTTCATTAAATTGATTTATGCTTTTATTAGACCACAGAGAATGAACATAATAGTATACATNAGATACTGTTTCCAGCTATTGAATTACCTCCAATATTTTTGTACTGTACCAATCCTATTTGGAGCTACAACAACAACACAAAGACCATCTGTGTGAAATTGTTTTATATGCAAATTTTAATGTAGTAAGTGGTTCATTCATTCACTGTTATGTAACAGAACTCCTATTACACTTGAATGTTAGGTTTATTTTTACAGCAGTTTATAAAAGCAGGTAAATATGAACTCTGAAAACTATTGTCATTGCTGGCCAGTTTTGGGTGCAAGGGGATTCTCAAGTGTGAAGTTGTATTCATCAGGATGGCCTTTTGTCTTCTTTATTTCCTTTCACATTTACTTTGACTTTTACTGCTTATCAAAAACGAGTATTCGGATTATTTTTCCTAATTGGTGTTTTAAGAATTATTAACATTTAATTTGTGAGCAATCCACAGAACTAAATTTGCAGCTTCTAAGCTAAGTATTAATATTTAAGACTTCTAAGCAGGAAAAACAGTACAGTTCACGAAACCAAGCCTGTAGTTCATAACTTGAAGTGATTGTTAAGCATGAGATCTCTTCAGCAGTTGATTTTTATTTGTGTATTCAGTTTTTTCTTCAATAAGTGCTGCCTTTTAGTTGTGATAAAGCAACAAGATTTTATGAGACGGTAATACAATGTGAGGTAGTCTAGGTCTTCATCAGCAGAAAAATTGCTTAGAATTCAAAACAATTATTTATTAATAATTGTATCTCCACAGCACCCTGGAGACTATAACTTTGTGAGGCTTTTCACAAACGCTTGATTTAGCTTCAATCTGGTAAACTTTATGTTGGTTTAACATAAGCCTGGGTTTTTTTTGGAGGTAGGGCAGGGAGGGAGCCACAGAGGTGGTTACTCTGGGAAGCTGCTGGAAGCCCAGTTTCCTAGTCAGAGAAAGAGGAGGAAGTGGGAAATGTAGAAAAAGACAACATGGCAGAACCAAGGTCAGTGAAAAGAAAGAGGAGGACGAGGTGCTGCAAGCATCAGAGTCAAGATTTCTCTGCAAGCTGTGGTGAGGACTATAATAAAACAAACTACCTCCCTGTAATCCATGAAGTCCATAGAGGAATGCAGAGATTCCCTCAAAGCCCATGGGAAAAGGTGCTCATGCTGGAGCAGGAGGATGCTGAAAAACACTATAATGCAATGGGCGACCTGAACAGAGAGAGAGGGCCCTTGGTTCCAGAGACAGAGAAAAGAGGGCCCCTGCTTCCAAACTAGAGCAATTTACCCTTAAAAGACTACACTCCATGAACTAGTGACTCATGCCATGGCAGTTTTGGGAAGACTGTTTTGCCTGTAGGAGGGACTCACATTACATTTGGTTGGGCAGGACCACTATTTGGGAAACTGGAACTGCACTGGAGAAGTTCGTGGAGAACTGTCTCCCATGAGAGGGATCCCACAGCATAGCAGAAGAGAGACTCCTCTCTCTAAGCAAACTGAAGAAAAATTTAGAGTGACAAACTGACCAAAACCCCCATGCCCTGTCTTCCTGTGCTGTCTGTAGGNTCTAGGTCTTCATCAGCAGAAAAATTGCTTAGAATTCAAAACAATTATTTATTAATAATTGTATCTCCACAGCACCCTGGAGACTATAACTTTGTGAGGCTTTTCACAAACGCTTGATTTAGCTTCAATCTGGTAAACTTTATGTTGGTTTAACATAAGCCTGGGTTTTTTTTGGAGGTAGGGCAGGGAGGGAGCCACAGAGGTGGTTACTCTGGGAAGCTGCTGGAAGCCCAGTTTCCTAGTCAGAGAAAGAGGAGGAAGTGGGAAATGTAGAAAAAGACAACATGGCAGAACCAAGGTCAGTGAAAAGAAAGAGGAGGACGAGGTGCTGCAAGCATCAGAGTCAAGATTTCTCTGCAAGCTGTGGTGAGGACTATAATAAAACAAACTACCTCCCTGTAATCCATGAAGTCCATAGAGGAATGCAGAGATTCCCTCAAAGCCCATGGGAAAAGGTGCTCATGCTGGAGCAGGAGGATGCTGAAAAACACTATAATGCAATGGGCGACCTGAACAGAGAGAGAGGGCCCTTGGTTCCAGAGACAGAGAAAAGAGGGCCCCTGCTTCCAAACTAGAGCAATTTACCCTTAAAAGACTACACTCCATGAACTAGTGACTCATGCCATGGCAGTTTTGGGAAGACTGTTTTGCCTGTAGGAGGGACTCACATTACATTTGGTTGGGCAGGACCACTATTTGGGAAACTGGAACTGCACTGGAGAAGTTCGTGGAGAACTGTCTCCCATGAGAGGGATCCCACAGCATAGCAGAAGAGAGACTCCTCTCTCTAAGCAAACTGAAGAAAAATTTAGAGTGACAAACTGACCAAAACCCCCATGCCCTGTCTTCCTGTGCTGTCTGTAGGAAGGAGAGAGGGGCTGGGGGGGAAAAGGCTTATTTTACTCCTCATTATTCTACCTGACTCTGTTAATAATAAATTTATTTTATACCTTTAAGTTTGAGCCTGTTTTGCCCTTAGGGTGTTTTCTCCAGATCCTTATCTAAACTCATGAGCCCTTTGTTCCAGCTTTCATGGGTGCCTGGCATGTTAACCAGTGTTAAACCATGACAAACTTCAACCTGACCTAATTAACAGTAGTTTAGTCATAAAAATTTTGAAGAAGGTCTTTTTTTGAAGGGCTCCAATGAGATCAATACTGATAAGTGCTTATAGCATTGCATCTTTTCCCATCACTGTTTGATATAAATTATGATAACTATTTGAGAACTAACAAGATTGGTACCTTGTGAATCATAGACTACCTGGAAGGTGTCTCAGCAAGGATGTTTGTATGACATGGTCCAGCTGTTTTTCATACCTTTGCTGATTTGCCAAGAAATGCTTCCCAATATCAAAACTTTAAAACAAAGGGATGGAGAGTTTCAAATAGGATAATAAGTCAAACTATCTCATTCCTTTTTCCTGTATCAGAACTGATGTGTTCAAGGGCTTATGTGTTTTTAAACTGACAGTGCTGCAGCAGTTACCTTTTTGTTTTATTTTGAAGAAAATCTTGGTTTGTTGTGCTCTGGAATTTTCAGGAAGTAGTTATTTATTCCTCACTTTCCTGTTAGTCAAGAGATTTATCAAAATCTTGGAACTTCCAACCAAAATCCCAAGAGTGCTTGAGTATTTGGGAGAATTTCAAAACAAAGGCTAATTGTAGAGAGAGAAAAAAATTATTTTATCAGTTTTAGTCAGATCTAATATTTATCACAGCTTTCAAAAAGAATTTGACTCCTTTGGGTGAATGTAACCAGCTCATTGTACAAATGTATTACTTTAGTGTTTACCTGAGAATTTGATGCCTATAAAGATATTAGAGCAATATTATTAAAATCTTTGTCAGAGTAGTAGTTGTCGAATCACTTTACTGGACCAACTGGTAGGAATAAGTAAATAAACTGAGAAAGAAATGTAATTTTTTTTCTATGCAGACTGTTGTCTTTGTGCATAGTCACTGAGTCTGGCTTAGTTGTTCCATATCAGCTTGCTAGCTGGGCAGCGTAGTTGCTCATAAATTGACTATTTTATTGACACATAATTTCTGTACTTAAATATTCAGTGATTATCACTGTGTCAGTACCTTAGGTGGTAATTAGCTGTCATCTACTTGTACAGAAGCTGTAATCAGATTTTTGACTGCCCTACAAGGTATCCCATTTTATTTCATACAAGCATATATAAGTTCATGGGGTTTGAACCCTTATTTGTCACTGTCATGTTTTGGTCAATGGAGTTGAAAAACTCATATTTTACTGCCTGTCTTCTGAAATAGCCTAGCAAGACAAAGCTTACATCTTGTCACTGAAATATCTCAAGCCTTTAAAACAAGAGTGCAAATTAAAGGTGAGTGGGCAGTGGTTCAGTTAGAACTGACTGTTCTTATATGGTTAAGTTCTTATATGTTGAGTAACTTTCTCTCGCTGAAGTGTATCAAAGTCATCACCATTCTATTTCTTGTGGTTTCAATGATATAGTTACTTTACAGTTAGAGTGGGTATGTTTTTAAGTAGCTAAATTAGAGACAGGCAATAGTTTTCAAAGTCCTTTAACCAGGTGCTGTGTCTTTGGTTTTCATCTTAGGGTTCAAGATCAAGAGAAAGTTTAACAGTGAAAATGTCTGTGTGAATTATTCTGCTAAAAGTCTGTCTTCAAATTATTTTACTACTCACAGCAGGCCCCCTTATACACAGGTTTCCAAATGATATGACTTGTTTTGTAGAAATGTCCTATACCTTTAGCAGTCAAGCTTTTTAATGAGTAATAACAAAGTAGTTTTATAACACTGCTTACATCTTCAACGGCAGTGAAAACAATGATCTCATTTATTTTAAAACAGTCTGTTCTGAATAAAAGACATGTAACCTGATTCTAAAGCTGTGTTTCCATGAATGTGAGGATCTTAAGAATAAGGAACATGAGGTTAAAAGATAATTTCACTTTATAGCTTAGCAGTTTAATTTAACCAATGTCATTGTCATTTTATGGCTGTTCCATATGCTAGATGAAATAAATTGAAATGTGCTTGTTAGAAATTGAAAGGAGTTAGGAGATCATACTTCAACTTACTCATAGTAATCTTAGGCAATGGCAAATGATATATATGGAGAGGGCAACACTCATTCTGATACTGTACTTTTCAAAATAATGTGTAACAGTGTATGATAGTATGATAGTGCATACACTATCAGCTCCATTACAGTACTTTTTAAACTGTTTGTCCACTGATGAAGCCACTTAAAAAGCATTCTCTCCAGATGATTAGGTTATTTGTAAAAACTATGATTAACTCAAAAAATAAGAGCACCTAAGGGCTCTTACATTGAGATTGTCTCTCTGCAGTGTGAGTACTTACCAAATGTTTCTCCAGGAAAGCACTCCTATGTAGACACAGATAATATAACACAACTTTGCTTTGGTTTTTTAAAGAACTGCAAACACTCTCACCTGTAAGGAGAAGGTATTTCAGTCAAATC
Source organism: Notiomystis cincta (assembly GCA_013398075.1). Classification (NCBI taxonomy): domain Eukaryota; kingdom Metazoa; phylum Chordata; class Aves; order Passeriformes; family Notiomystidae; genus Notiomystis; species Notiomystis cincta. The sequence goes on along the minus strand of VZRX01007334.1, from coordinate 55,604 downwards.
ATTATCACTTGCATAGTGTAGTAGTACTAGCCACAAAAAATATGTGCCCACAAAGGTTCAAGGTAGTACTTGTGTGGGACTAAAGATTTGTTTCTTGAAAAATCAGTCAATTTAAAAAAATCTATACAAGCATAACTATCAAGTTCTTTGCCACAGAGAAAGGTTTTGGTTTTTTCTGAGCTTTTACATTCCACCCCTTGCGTAGTAGTTTGGTGATTGGTTTTTTCCTGTTTGTGTCTGAATAGTTCCACGTGTTCCAAAAAAAAAAGTTGAGTCATCTGTGGACAAACAATTAATTGAGAGCTGTTAAATTTGCACTTCCATAGTATGTATATAATGCCAGTTTACATCATCTGGATTAAAGCCTCAGTATATAAAAAAAAGGAGCTAATTTACTGCTCTGAATTAAAAAAAAATAAATCTGCACTTAATCAAAAATATTATTGGGAAAAAAGGAATTTAGCATTTTATATGACTTTTTTAAAAATTGTACTTTTATGAATAAAATGAATTGAGTACATTTAGCATATTTTTCACATCAAAATTACATTTTTGTTCACAGTTTCTGAAACTTTTGTACATTTCTTTTCTAAACCAGGAAATCAAAGTCTCATTCTCCCTACACTGGCATGAGATTATAAAGTTTTTAATACCAGCCTATGTGGTGAGAGTAATTTTAATCATATATAACAGAAGTTTTTTACCTAAAATACTTGCTTTCTAAACTCAGATAATACACAGTCTTTTTTTTTTTTTTTGAGAGGTAGCCAAATTCCTAAATATTTAATACATGTAATTCATGTAAAGGAGTAAGTAGCTATAATTAACCATGTTCTTGTGTTGACAAAAATCTTAGTAAGATGCAGTGTTTTTGAGACCTGTGTACCTACAGTATTCTGTATGCTGTAAATAAACAGGATGAAAATATGTTTATTCTATCAAAAACAGCTTTAGTCCTAATTAAATGTTTATTTGGGGAGGATAAAAGGATTAAATAAAATTAACAGAGTTATCATGGTGGGGGAGGTAAGGGGCAGGGGAGTGGCACTGAAATCTATCCAGTTAATCCCTGTATCATTATTGGGACCAATTACCAAAATGTCTGGTCTTGAGAAGCCTGTAGTTTATTCATAGCTTGTAGTTTATTAGCTTGCTCACAGATCCATATGTCAAAATTAAGTCTAAAAATTCACTCATAATAGTAGTGGATTGACACAGATTTAACAACAGGAGCATCTTTTATATTGCAGAATTCTGTAATCTATTTGAGTATGTTTGAGATACATTAGCACACCCCAATAAAAGCCTTTGGTAGTGTCCCAGGAGCCAAGGTGTATGAAGAAGGCATTTAGCTTCATAGTCCTGAGAACAGGTTTCACAAGCTAAAAAGATATTTACCAATCTTTTGTCAAGTTTAGAATTGGAATTCATGACTGGGTAATTAAACCTGGTTTTGCCTAGGTCTAAATTCTATTTTTCTAACTGAAACAGTATAAAATACTAAGCATTGCTTTTGAAAAAAATGTATTAGTGAATTACCAAGAAGATGTTTTTGTAGGAAAATAAATAGAGTTAGATTGTTTTGGAATTTTTGTTTTGTTTTGTTTTCACCTAAGTGTCCACAGAAATAGAAATAAAGTAATTCTGGATGTTCAGTTGTTCTTGTGATCTTCACAACTGAAATCTCTGTAATAACCTAACAGACACATCTGGTTTCATAAAAAGAGTTATCATTCTAGATGAATGTTAAGTAGTGGATCAGCTCCTTGAAAACAAAGTCTGTGTTCTTTCAAATATTCTAATGACAAAACAAGAAAGAAAAGATCTGCTTTCTCAGCGCAACTGGCTCTAAAATTCTTTTTAACATTTTCCGTGATGTCAATGCATCTTTAAGAAGTTATTAATATATCTTACGTTTTATAAAACAACTGCTGGTGGCTAAAGGAGCAAAATGACACATTCACCTTTGAATACAGTAATTGATTCAGTTTATAATCTCTGCTTTAGCTAATTAAGCACCAAGGACCTGATATTAGGTTGGATAATATCTTATTCATTAACTACTTTATTAAAAAGAGTAAGATTGCTTGAAAGTGAAGCCATACATACTCTTGCTGAGGATGGTACAGTCTAGCCTGAAGGAAAGGTTTTTTTATCTCTAGCTCAACAGTGTTTAAATGTTAAAAGTTAATTCTGCAAATTCAGATCTTATTTTGTGAGGGTAGCTTAATCCATGAATAAGAAGGACTAGTATTACCTTAATTTTAAGTAGTTTTTGTTTTTTAAATATGGAATATATAAAATACTTTTGTCTCCAAATAATGAAGAAAAATCCTGTAATTTTTCTTTTTTTTCTTTTTTCTTTTTAGCATAGAAAAGTGTCTTAAAGACCTGCAATCAGAAGTAAATGAAATATGTACTGATGAAGTACTACAAAGCACAACTGACTGCATTCAGTGGCTAAATAACTGCAATTTTAGTTCTCCCAGATCTTCTTCTACAGACCATGGAGAGCTGCTGGAGTTCCTTAAGACCCTGGTAAAAATTGTTTATTAAAGACTTTAATAAGTTTGAGGTGGGAGGTGGGTGGATGAGTTCAATTAGTTTTCTCATTTCCGTCTTTACTGTTGAGAGTATAGTTCAGAAAGTCATGTCTGCATCAGAGTGTTATGTTTCCTTTTGATCATGCCTTAAATAGACAAACTTGGAACAAAATCTTTTCACAGATGCTACCATATGTTCAGCACTGCTAGGATTGTTTTATAAAATACATGTTAGTAAAAAAACATTGGAAGTTACTGTCTACATTGAGGCTTTTAGTGTTAGTGAATGTTCTTCACTTATATCAGTATGAATTTAACTCATTTAATATATGTTATTGTCCTTTATGCACTATTTAAGCATGAACTTCCTGCCTGCTATGTGGCCAGAGGAGTAGGTGGTAGATGCCCTGTCCTTGGGAATGTTCAAGACCAAGTTGTACTGGGCTCTGAGCAGCCTTATCTGGTTAAAGATGTTCCCACACATTGTAGGAGACTGTACTAAACAACCTTTAAAAAAGTCCTTTCCAATCCAAATGATTCTGTGATTCTGCACTTCCCAATTAGAAATGTGGGAGCTGTATTCTTTAAAGTCCTACCAAGTTATACAACTAGAAATCAAATTTCACTTCAATGACAATTACCATCATTTTAGAGGGTATTTTTATCCAAAATTCTTATTAAAAGTTTACATTTGAATTTATATATGTGGAAATGGAAGTCTGGAAGATTGAATTGGCAAGGTAAGTGAAGGTTGATATCTCAGTAAATGATGGTTTTCAAGTTTATATATAAACTATATATGTGTACATTTGATATGATACATATATATGAGAGCAAAACAAATAAACGGTGTCCAGTGATTATTCTTTGTCACTTCTGTGTCATGGTTTAGTTGTGGACCATAAACAACTTCAGGCTAGGATTAGCTGTAATGGAAGAGGAAAACTGTAAAGTGGACTGTTTTCTCTGGCTAGAGCACAAGCTTCATAAAATCACCTCTTGGGTTTTTTTAACTCTTAACACTCTTGTTGCTCTTTCAGTCACCATTGAATCCACTGGATATTGACCTGTGTCAAATGAGGAGGTAACTTTTGGAGATACCAGGTGTTTAATGTTCATGTGGTGAAGAATGATTTTATTCTCTTCTGACAAAGATGATCAGTATGAATGTTGCTGTTACTAATCATCCTACTCAAGAGTGTCAAAAACTGCTACATTTCATACTTGATCTAGATGAAATTAGAGAATCCCAGAAAAGCTGACTGTGAAGTTCTTGCTTTCAGAAGTCTTTTGTTATTCCTCCTAGTCCACTTAGATCCTTACTGAATTCCCTCAGAAGGTGGCATGGCACTGATGACTTACTTGTGTCCATTTCCTGCTTACTTCCTTCTCCAGGGTCTATTCAAGCCATATGCCTGAACACCAGATGGCGGCATTTGTTTGGAAAACACTAAAATGTCCCTATCTCAGGAATATTTTACACAAAATGTGCTTTCTAGCTCTACAGCTTCCCAGTAGCTTACTAACTGCATGACAGTCTTGCTGTGAGCTGTAGTATCCAGTTAAGCCTTGAGAAGAACTCTGTGGCAGGCTGCTAAACAGACAGCAAAGCGAGAAGCCTGAAAGTCTCAATTCTGCACAGTTTATCATTAAAACATTTTTGGAGCTCAGGAACATGGACATCACTATTTCTAGACTTACAGCTTCTTACATAATTCAGCCTGTTGTGTAGATGCGATTATAGCTGAAAAGTGTATCTGTACTGCCTGTCTGTATCTGTAGTAGTGACTACTACAGTCTGTCTGCGAGAAGTTGTATTCACAGTAGATAATCTTCAGTTCCATAAACAAGTCTGCAGTAAACTATTTTCAGTAATATTCAGCATTAATGAGATTACTCTGATCTGACCTTTCTTAAATGTATAACTGTATCCATTGAACTAATTAGATAATTTCTTCTTGCATGCTTTTAATTAAGAATTTATAATTCATATTCAGTAACAGGAACCTTCTTTCTACTTCAGGACAATATCCCTATTAATTGTTATCCTTTATTATGTGTGTTTATTTTGTTAGGAATTTTGTTTATCTTTTAAGCTGCTGGGACAATTAAAAGACAGGGCAAAGTTCTTTTTGGTCTTTGCCTAGGGTGCTCTATTTAGGTTTATTGTTATTATCATGCATTTGTAAATTCTTCTGAAAATACCGAGAGTTTCTTCATGAAGCTTGAAAATGTTAATTATGTGAAATTTTTTTATTCCATGTACTGTCTTGTAACTAAATATTTAAAAGCTGAATATGCGCTCTAACACGCTGTCATTAAATTCTGTTCCTGCTAAAATAATGGCAGATTTTTTTTAACCAAGCTTTCATCTTATTGCAGTTGTTTATTGATATGGTAGGTAGTTGTCCATACTAGGTAGTAGTCCAGTTGGTAAACTGCAACTGGCTTTCTGTATGTTATTGTTGTCAGTAACTTTCTGTGCTCTTAAACTAACTTTCTTTGCTTCTCCAAAACCTTTGGATACTAATTTGGATCTTTTTCTCTTGAATAGTGTTGGCGTCATCTTTTGCAATATTTGTATAGATTATTTTTTTAATTAAAAAGCCTGTATCAGTATAGGCAATGTGTGAAAACACTTGATGACAGTTTTCAGAGCTTCAGAGTTCACTTCAGGTACTCTTTCTAAGTAATACTGAGTCTAAAATGGCATCTGCAAGCTCCTATTTTTAATGCTCTAGTTGAAATTGCAAAGGACTTGAAACAATCCTTAGGTGTATAAAAATATTTCTCCTTTGCCTTATAAAGCAGCAGTAGGGATTTGCTTGGAAGATCATTTGGATTCACTGTTGAAGGCATCAGGTGCATGGACTGTTTTGACAGCTTCTCTTGCTTTGTACATTTCAGAATTTAGTATTTGAGCATGATTCATAAAACCCCCCAATATTTAGAGTCCAGGAATCTACTTGTCAAGAGACAACCTTTCAGCACAGTGGTTAATAATCAAGGTTTCAGTTTCAGTTTTGAAACACATTTTTCTTTGGGACCACTAAGCTTTTTAGACTACTTCAGCAGATAATGAAGGAAAATCAGATCAGTATTATGTATATGCATTTTGATATATATGATTTAAGATTTGAACCAGTTGCACACATTTCTATTACATGCACATGTTTTTATAGGATGATATTCAACTGATAATTTACTTCAGTATTCTGTCTTCCACATCTTTTCTGCTTGTAAGTAAAAAGACTTAATAACAATTATTTTGAAATAAAGATCTAAATGGAAGAAAAATAGGTAGTCTGTTATTTTTAAGACTTTCTTTGTAAGAGGCAATCATGCTCCCAGTTTGTTACTCAGAATTAAGTGCTGTAGCTGAAAGTGTTTTATTTTCTAAATTTTTGTCAAGAAACACTCCATAGTAGAAAGCAACAGAAAGGTTAAATCCTCTAATATATGTAACAGGTTGGAAACATCCAGAACAAAGAATAGGAGTTCTGATTTTAAAAATTTTTGTGGCTCTAAAGAATAATTATCTATTAATAAAAGCTTGCTACAGGGAAAAATTTAAGACTTGGCATTCAGAGATTATATCTATGCAATACCATACTCTAACTTGAATCATTTACCTCTCTTTAAAAATGGGAACAGAAATAAAGCTAATGATTTCTTCAAATACTGTAAGTTAAATAAATCAGAAATGCTGAAGGTGGAAGGTAGCAATGGTTTCTTTATCAGCCTTGCTTTGTAGGGTGGAGTATGACTTGGAGACTACTGGTTTCAAGTATCTGGTACAAGGCTGTGTTCTGAGTTTGTGCTGAACACAGAGTTGATGGTGTGATGTTTTTGTTGTTGCTGAGGAGGGCTCACAGAGCCAAGGCCTTCTCTGCTGTTTGTGCTGCCACACTGATGAGGAGTTGGGGGTGCATGGGAGGGTGGGAGGAGACACAGCTGGGACAGGTGACCCAAACCGACCAAAGGGATGTTCCAGGCCATGGAGCATCAGGCTCAGTATATAAAGTAGGGGGAAGAATGTGCGTATGTTTGGAGTGAAGACCTTTGTTTTCCCAAATAACAGTAATGCATGATGGAGCCCTGCTCTCCTGGAGATGGCTGAACACCTGCATGCCACTGGAAGCAGTGAATTAAGTCCTTGTTTTGCTTTGCTTCTGTACACGGCTTTTGCTTTCCCTGTTAAACTGTCCATCTCTCCACCCATGAGTTTTATTATGGTTTTTATCCTTCCAATTCTTGCCCCGATGGTGCTGGTACCGGAGTGAGCAAGTGGCTGCCTGGGGCTTGATTGTTGGCTGGGGTGAAACTATGACAGAGACCCAGATAAAGGACATACCTGGAATGAACTCCCCTGAGGTAATTTCCCCCAATGCTTTTCTCTGTTGGAGAGAAGCAATGGGAGGTGAAGGAGCAAAAGAGAGGGCTTCTAGGTTCTCATTCGCTTAAGACTTTCCTACTGAAACTAAGAAAATCATGAATACCACTAATTTCAGTCAGTTTTCTTATGTCAGCTGTATTGAGCTGTGACAAGAGAAGCTGCCATTTGCTGCATGACCTCTTGAAGCTGAAGCAGCTCTGAGGTCAGAGGTCTTAGCCCTGGACTGAAGGAGAGCTCTTCAGACTTGCATGAAGAAGGAACAGCAGCCATGTTTTGCTTTGTTAACTGACTGCCTTCTCCAACCCATACAGCATGGATGTATAAGGAGATCACTAATGTATCAGCCTGCATCTTGGTTTGATGGGATACACAGCTTCTTATTCTTCTGTCCTGTGTGATCTAAGGCTCTTTAATTCCTAACAAGTTTCCAATTTTAGTGCCCTAGGGGAGTCCTGGGAAGACTATTTTATCCTTAGAATGGTCTTTTTGATGATTGCCTGCTGAGCCATAGAAAGTGACCATTTTATAAATTCCTTGCTTGGTTTTATGAGAAAAACCTGTCATTATCTGTGTAAATCTTAAGTAATTTTTTCATACAGTTTTCTTTAAAAGATGTGTATCTGTGACAACAAAAAGGCTGTCAAGGGTTTTCTTTGAACTGTGGTCTAGAATTGACTGGGAAAAGAGGTTGGGGATATAAGAAAGATGAAAAGATGAATGTGAGTTATTGGCAGAGGTAGACAAGAAAATTAATTTGCATATAAATCCTGTTTTCCACAGGTTTTATAGTTTCTGTTGCTTACATGTCTTATTTGCTGTTAAGATAACTAGTATTGGAAACATAGTTTTTACTCTAGTATAAAGTTATTCATTTAATGAACCGAAATTAACAAAAGTTTTTAAAATACTGTCTGATTTACCTTTGTTAGCAAAGCTTGCTGAAGAATGAGAGAAATCAAGAAGAAATGGTACTTCACTTCCTTCTGGATCTCTCTAGTCAGTGTGGTGTCTCATTTCCCTGTACTGCAAGCGGGACGTCTTTTGAGTTAACATCTTCCCTTCATACCATTCAGGATGATTCAGCTGTGGATGTGAAATCTCTTTGGGATGATGTGAGATTGCATCTTCGACAATTTTTAGTAAATAGACTGCAAAGTCAAGAAGAAACAAACACTAATGCTTTGCAACAAAAAATGGAGTTTAAAACTCAGTGTGTACAGCAGCTTTTGTTTCTTTATCCCAAATCAGAAGTTTTAATGAAGTATCAAAATATGCAAAATAAACTGGTTAGTGATCTTCTACAAAACTGTATTTTGTCTAGTTGTGGTGAAACAAATTTTGATAAGGTGGTTCATGGTTACCAAAGTTCCATACCCACATTGTGCACAATGATAAAAGAGGATTTGTATATACTAAGTGGAACTATTGGTCCATCCTCGTCCTTGAAGTTTATTAATGAAACTTACCTGGATACCATCACTGAAGAAATGACAGTTCTTCTCGAAAGACTTTGTGAGCTGCAGTTCAAAGAAAATGCTCTACACATAGTTAAAGCAAACAAGATTTCAAAGAAGCATAGAGGAACAGTTCACGCTGTGGGTCAGTAGTCTTATTTTATGTTCTTTGTAGTTAGATATTATTTTAATTATGCTACCTTTTTTTATGCACTTGATTGTTTTCTGTGAGGAAAGAGACCCGAAATTAGTTATTACAGCTTTATGTTTTGAACATAGTACTGCAGTTAAATTCTAGACTGTGTCTGAGGTGTGGTGCAAAAGTGAGAGAGAGTAACTCATGTAATTTAACAAAATCCCATTATAATCCATTGGATAACACTGTCATGTCATAGTAATTTTTTCAGCCTGATTTATTACAGCTGCTGAAATATGTACTAGAAAAAGAACTATTTAATCCAGATTTAAATAAACACAAACTCTTCAGTCCTCTACTCCTACTTTTTTTTAAATTGTCAGACATTTAAAGGAGATTATAGGAAAGACAGTCCAGTATTGTATCCATGAAACAAATACTGATTCACACATCAGAGCTGACCTTAAAGATTACTATGCAGATTCTAATTTTCAAACTAAGAAACAAACAAAAAACCCATTTATACTTTCTGGTCTTGTGAAAGTACATTAAGTTAGAGTTAATACCACCTGGTCATTTTTTCTTGTTCCAAGAAATGTCAAATGGGAAAGGAATCTGTTAATGATGTAATATTTTCTAATTTTCTTTTTGCAGTTTTTAAGTCTGACATGCTGATTTCCAAAGGGAAGAATCAGTGCTTTGGAAAAAAAAAAAAGCAGAATAGAAACTTTCATAACATAATTGCACAATTGTATGTAATCACTTTTTCATTGCAGTGTTTTGAGCATGCCTCTGTGCAGGAGCTGTTTGCTTAAAGCATAGCTTTCCATTAAGTGATTTGCAGACAGAAAATAGTAAAAGTTTGGAATCATGTGAAAAATACAGAAACAGAAGGTCTTTGAATTGTGTGGCATAGAGAAAGGATGAGTGAGATGATGATTTGTCAGGTCTGTGCAGAAGAAAATTACACTTCTGAGTTTTAAAGTCAGCATAGATGTGAGTCAACTAAAAATTCCAGTGGAAGAAATGCAAAGATAATTTTTCAACAGGAACAGTAATTTGGAGGAATATGGGAACATGTGAAAGACAAGGAAAAAGGCATGCAGGTAAATAAGTTGAAAGAATGAGAAGTTCAGTATATATACTAGTGGGATGAAATGTTTGTGGGAAACAAAAGAAGTAATGTCAGAGTACTGTTGAGATATGAAATCACAAGAAATGTGGTTTTGAATTTACATAGTGAGATGTGAGTCAGTGAAAGGATTCACTGACGAAACAAAAATAACCTGTAGTGAATAGAAGTTTGTAACTTAATTATTCTTTCAGTCTCAAAACAGCTCACAAAGATGAGGAAGTTCAGTTCAGTTACCTTCCTTTTGCATCTAAAATGTGAAGTGTAAATGATCACAATTGTGTCTCTCTGAAAAATCATACTTTAACTCTGTATTACAAGAAGGAAAAAAGCACTCATTCAATCTATTAATACAGTACTTCCTCTGCTTAAATTTTTTTTGCCAAAGGATGTGATTTTGCATGTTTTTGTGACAGCAGATCTATCGGTACAGATTTCCAGTGCACATTTCTTTTGTGTAGTCAAAAAACCAGAAGAATGTGAAAACAAACAAAGTAAATCTTAGGACTTGCTTGCAACTTTAAAACATTTTCTGAAATTAATTTAAAAATAATTTCTCTATTTCATAAATATTAGACCAGATTTTAATTTTTATTGAAAATTCATTAAATGTCAGATTTGCAGGTGTAGCAGCTGTCTCCTTAGGACCCATAAAATGTGTTTAGAATTGCTCTTCATTAATATAATTTAATTGTCAAAATTACTTTCTTCACAGGGGTTGTCATACTCATGTCTTCCTATTATTTTACTTCAAGAAGTTAGTATGGGAAGTAGATATTGATTTGCCTACTAGTTTTCTACTATTCCTACTAGTTTCCTGCAGAAAACTGCTCTTACAGATTTCAGGCAGGCAAATCATAAGGCACCAATAGTGAAATCAGCAATCAGAAGGCTAAAACAAAATACAAGGTCAGAGCTGTGAAGTTCTGAGTGTGATTTGATTTTTTTCTTTTTCTGGACATGTCATAGCCTATTATTTGGTACTATTCATCAACTCAAGCAACAGTTATCATACCATTACTAAAACAGTTACTACTGAGTAGCTTATTTGTATATGAGCTCACATGGGAAGAGTTTTTTGGAAAGAGATTTCTTTCCTATAAGGGTATTCTACATTTGTACCACACTAAGTTAGAAAAAGGTATTTATTTCCTTTAGAATTAAAATGTTCACAAGGCAGTTCACAGTGAAATAACTATTTGGGAAATATTTTAAGAGGTTCATAATGGTGGACAAGTTCTTAATGTCAAATGACTTTTTCTGCTTAGAACTCTTAAATTCTGGTACTTTGTTGCCCTCCCAGAAATTAGAGTGGAAATTTATTTTCACATAGGGTAGGTTAAAAGACAACTTTAATAGATTACCTTGACAGTCATACCCAGTTTGCCAAGTATCAAAAGAACCTCGTGCATAAATATGGAGGGAACGACAGAAAGAGAAGGTTTTTTTCTTAGCTGAAAGACAGATGTGTTCCTTAGTTTTTGGTGCATGTTGCCTCTGCCCCCTGGGATCCCTCAAACCAGCACATTTCAGAACATCAAAATAATTTAATCTAGGGCATTCAGTTGGGACTGTTGTCCCAGAGGTGATAGAAGGGTTTGTGTTTGCTTAGTCCATCCTCAGGGTAATGTGGTTTTTGGTTGATGTTTGTTGTGGGTTTTCTTCATAAGAACTGCTGTAATTGATCCTACTATACAGCATAGGAAAAAAATAACAAGAAATAAAGAAGCAGTGCCAGAACCTCAGAAAACTTTCTGTAGACAACCTATTTCTTTTGGGAAAACAGAGTTAGTCTATAACAAGCTTTAACAGAGTTATCTTTACAATATTCTATATATAATAATCTATTTGTGAAGTAAGGAATTAACATTTTTCTTTTCATACTGTACTAGATCAGTTATTTGTGAAGTACCATAGATTGTTTCCATTTATCAGTACCCAGGAAGTGTGTGGCTTGACAGAGAAGCTGTCAGAATGGCATGTGAAAAGAGGTAAATTTTTGGAACTCAGCATCTTTAATTGTTAACTTAATTGTTAACTTTAGTGGAGGCAGGTGGTTTTATGTTACAACTTGATCTTCTTACCTGTGACTCTTATTACCTTTAACAGTGCAGGATTCAGCCAACAGTATTTGGGCTGTTACTGTAAGAGGTTTTTATATAACACGAATTATAATTTCTCTGCACTCTCAGAACACAATCAGTGTTTCCAGCTTGCTAGAATAATAGAAAGGAATGTTTCCCAACTCACTCCCTCAAGTTTTT
>VZRX01007334.1:5902-37236 GCA_013398075.1 Notiomystis cincta | reverse complement strand
TATTTTTTAAGACTGTTGTGTCCTAATGAAGTTCTTCTACTTTTTAAACAGGAATTCAAATCTATTTTCAGAATTCTGCAGAGATTGAAAGGCACATAGTTTCATTCTTGGTAATTTTTGTTTTCAAAGTTATGTTTCTACAATTGGCAAACACCAGCTAATTACTTTGCTTTGTGCTTTCACAGCATATCTGCATTTTCTTCCTCAGAATGAAGAGAACTCACTGTGCTTTCTAATCATTGCATTCTCCTCCCAAGTGTAAAAGATGAAAACTGATTTACTCTATAGACTGATATTTTGTGAGTGTTCAGAAGTCAATTGGACATTTATATATGTAGTTTTCTGTTTAATAATAAAAAGGCCAATTATGATGAAAGTATCTCTTTTACTTCAGAATATGGGCCTGCATCAAGAAGAGTGTGTAGGACTATGGCAGATTAGAGAACACTTCCAAAATGTCTTTAAAATATGCTCCTGCAGTATTGAATCAAAGAAGTCTTTTCAATATGTGCATTACCATCATTAATCAGAAGTTACCTAGATGGTCTTGACTGTTTTTTGTCAAGACAGTCAACCTCTTCTGTCAAAAACTGAACAGTAAAAAGTCAAAATTATTTTAGTCGCAATACTTTGTTTTGAAAAATAATATAGGTGGTTAAATTAGGTGGGATTGTCATGCCCACAAGATGGTTTAATGTGCTAAATTAGGATATTAATGTCCTTTTCTCTGAGGCTTAGTCATAAAATTTTTAAAACTCCCTCTATCTTCAATTAAAGGGCCTCTGTATCTACTGAGTTTTTCAAAAACAAAGCTTTCAGTCATTTTATAGTACTTTTCACTACATATTTAGTGAGCAGAACAGGGCAATGGATATACTCCTGTCTATCTGACCTAGAGAGAATAAGGGTGGCTGAAACTCAGTCCAACTTCTTAATTAGAAATCTAGCACAAAGTGCCCAAAATATTGTGGACTGTCTGAAATTAAATCATGTACTGGGTTCAGATTTTCAAGAAGAGTTTACTTTGCCTCAGTAGATTCACACACTGATCATCCTCTGACCAAGATTTTTGTATTTTAGCACAAGGGACAGTGTACTGATTTTCTGTCCATGTGCTGGGAAATTCCAGTAATTTCTGTAACACAGAAATTACATATTCTGTTATGCACCATACTATCATCTCATGTATAAAGAAGTGTTTTAATTGTGTAATCTCAGCTCAGTGAGTGGGAACTTACATCTGTACTGACATATGTGATGAACCCTTCTTTTGTATAATACTCTTTCTACAAAATATTTGTTAAACATTATGAATTTTGAAACACTTCTCTACAAGTTTTTAAATGGCAGTGTCTGCCTAGATTTATTTTTTATGTTTATATTCCTTAGAAAAGTAATCATGAGAACTTTGTGGTGACTTAGCCTAAGGTTTTGAAATACTAAGGCATGGGAAGCAGAAATAAGAGTATTGACTCCAGCTGTATTTTTTTAACTTATTAGAACTGGCTCTGTTATATCATGTAGTAAGAGAAGCAGAAGTGACACAGGCACTTAAATCTATTTTTTAAGGAAATACAGTAGTATCTAATAACATGATTATTCCTTCCTACAGAAAGGAATGATCAACACGTATTAGAAATAACTGGTTGGTTGAAGGTTTCTAACAGTCTGAGTAGAGTAGTTCCAATATGATGAACTAATCTGTGAGAGACCCAACCTCTGTAAATGTAGATGCAGAAGCATTGAAATGTAACTAGCAGACATTTTTACATTTGCAGGCATTAAAGAAATGTAAGCCAGATTAAAATAAATATGTTAATTACTGTGTTTTCAAATACACATTAGAATTGTCTTTTATCTGCCAAGTGTTATAAAATAGTTTGCAGGAAATGCATGCAAGTTTTATCAGTTAGAATTCATAAGAAGGTTTGACAGACCTGGCAGTCCTTAATTTCTCTTTCAGCAAAGGCTGAGGAAGATCAACTTTTAGAGTTCTTCAAGGACTCCTGTTTCAGTGTAGGTGCTATCTTCAGTTATTTTCAGCAGGCTTTCTTAGTTTTTATGCTCTCTTAAAACATTCTACTTTGGTGTTTTCTCTGTGTGAGTGTGAAGACTTCAGAGAATGTGATAACTCCCTCAGCCCACAGTGTAGGCAAGAAAAATAAAAAAATGCATGTGGAAACAGTTTGTCATTGGCAAGGCCAGAATATTGTTTCAGATCTCTGAGAAATATTACTAAGAGCATAATTTGTCATAGGATAGTTCCTGCTGTTTTCAAAAAGGACTTTTTGGTAATAGTTACTACGACTCAAGAAATTAATAATTATAGAATAGGACCTAAAAACCCACTCTTAACTGCTAGAAACAACTGCAGCTATTGTCTATCTACAAGTTTAAAAGTAATTTTGGTTAAGGGATGTTTAAAAAATGTCTACTATTTCAATATTTTGATAATAATCAAAAAATTATTGGATGTCAGGTTCTAAATTCCTTAAATGGACCAGTCATTTAATTAGTTCTAATTCAGAAATGAAGTAATTCATTTACATTTGAATTGTTTAAAGTGTCACTGTCTACTGGAATTGAAGTGTATAGTAGGAATGTCTTGTAATTTATTACAGGCTATGCAGGCTTTTCAGAATCAAGGAGGAAGTTGAGTCTCTGGTTTCAGAGCAAACTGAGATAGGTGTCTGTGTATAAAGTAATTTTACTGAACATGATTACAAGGCACTTCATCCTTAGAGTGCTCCAGGAAGTTTGTTCCTCAGGGTTGTAGAGGAGCTATAAGCTATAAGCTGTTAAGGAGTCAGATTGTGAGATCATTTATTTAAGATGACAACATAAATTTGATGTCAGAGTTTACTTCGATATTCTTGTTTTCCATCCTGTGTTTCCAGCACTGGTCTATCCTTTTGTTCATCACTTGGTCAGTGAACATGATTTACAATTAAAGATTTCATTTTGGCGGACCTACCCATGCAATGTTGACAAAGGACTTCAGCATTTGGTAGCAAACATCTAGCAACTTGACATGGAATCAACCTTCACTATGAGGTCAAAACTGATCTCGTTTTACTGGGAAAACATTATGCAGCAGATTATAATAAATTTTAATCAATTAAATAGTTAAAAATCAATTTAAAAAATTTAAAGTGAATCAATTTAAATTTTAATCAGATTCATGTGTAGTGAATCTCTTTCAAAAGACTAATGTCATTTTCACTGAGATTGTTTAATACCTGGCAGTGGCATGTGTCTGTGACAGACACAATTAAATATATGCAAATTTATGCATGCATATCATGTTTATATGTAAGTTGAGATCCCTTACTTCACTACATTTTTATGCCACATGCACAGTATGGATGTATAGTATAAGCATTTATGAAAAGTCATGCAGTAATGGAGATGTCTAATAAGAAAATGTTTTCCATTTTTAGATCTGTGACTTTTTTTTTAAAAAAGGACAAAAAATGCCACTGTGTAGTTTCTTTGTGAAGACTGCTTTACCAGATTATCCTGGAACTCCTGGGTTTCACTGCAGCTAACAGGGAGCTGCAAAGCAAGACAGGTGTTTAAAAAACCTTAACCACTCACATAACAGTTTACATCAGTAATAGTTCTTTCTAGGTCTGTCAGTTTCAATCAGCAGAGAGCACATGTGATCAGTATATCTGATAAACTTGTCAATGCCTTTTTAAAGCAGCATTCCCTAGTCTATTCTATTCAACTCTACTCTCTCCTTTCCTTTTTCACCATTTCAAGTAGAATCTTGATAAGACAGAGATACAAGCAGCTGTGTATAGCTAGCTCAGGCTACAACTAATTTGTGCAGAAAAAAATTAAATCAGGAGGTAAATTATTTCATGATTGCTCATTCCCAACAGAGTTGGGCATCATTCTGAAGAAAATATCAAATAATTGGTTTCAGACCATTTCAGACACATGCAATTCCCTTCTCTAATGGCTATGTGAGGTAGGCCTAGGCCTCAGGGGTCACTAAAGAACTGAAAATAGCTTAGTGCCAGGCGCAGCAATAGAGAGACAGAACACATAGGAAATGAAGTGGCAATAAATGCAATCTATAGGGGAAATGTGCTTCACTTGGAATTTAATGTATTGGCTTAGAATCTGGCAGTAAGCCATGCAACAATTGTTTACATTTCTGTCAGCATCTGCATCTGTTCTGCTTTGTAAATGGCACTTATCTTTGAGTGAGTAAATGGTGGAATCAATAACAACTGTTAAGGGATTTCCTTTTTTTTTTCATATTCCATAAAAAATTCACGCTACAAACAATGTAGCCTTAGATTAATAAGAAACAGACATTAACAGGGTCAAAGGGATTTGTTTAGGAACATTTTATAGCTTCTTGGGTTTGCAGTAATTGTATCCATGTGACTTGAATGTATCTTGTAACATATCCAAATTAAACTGTTAAAAAATGCTAGCTTGCAGTAATGAAGATGATTTTTTATAATTATCTTAAGTACTGTGTATAGAAAACTGCTGGCACTGTTTGTAATAATTTAGTTCTGTGTAATACCCTGTATTACATCTGCTATGCAGAAATACGAAGTTGCTTTTTACAGTATGAGCAAATTAGCGATTATATCCAGCAATACCAATTATTTAAACCTAGCAGTTGCATTAAAAATTGTATACCAACATGCAGTTTGAGAAAACTGTGAGCAGATGTCCGTAAAAATGGAATATATCTTTACTAAATGCAAATGAAAGAATAATACCACTTATATACAAGCTCTGTTTAGGAGATGATTATGCAGATGAAGGCTGTCATAAATGCAAGATTGTTATAATAGTTATAGCATCACTTAAAAGTTAATATCACTGAGACCTGAGGAACACATTATTGTTAATGGAATTTATGTATGTAACTCCCTGTGCACTGCTTTGAAAATTTACCTCTTGGAATACCCCTATGCACAGTGACTGTCAGCAGCTGAGTTTGTGTTGCTTTATTAGGCTGTTTCTTTTCAGATTTTAGCAAAATGGTAGTTACATTTATTATGAATGCAGGTTGTAGTTAGATTTTCAGTTTATTATTGCACTTCTTATTTTTTCAATTTCTTCCTTATATAGCTTTATTGGATTTAATCCCTGACATTGCCTTCTTGTGTCCATAGTAGAACAATATTGTAGATCTATCTTAGCCTTAGAAATGGGGACAGGTGAACAATACTTAATGTATTGTGTATTGGGAAGGTATTTTTATAGTATAATTGTTTAAGAGGGTTTTAAGACCCTTGGTTCCTGCTGAGGGATAAATCCCCACTGTAATCACTGAAGAAAACAGTTATCAGGTTGCTTTCCAAGGATTCCACCACGAGTCTCAGAAGCAGTTGAGCCATGTGGCTCTGTAGAGTGAGTAGTAAAGGCTAATTAATCTGAGAGCAACACTGTCATAAAGTAGTTATTCTTGAACATTGAAAGCCAGCTCACCTCTGATGCAGGTATTTCTGTACCACTCTACTGTGTCACATGCCTGGATGTGTTGAAATTATCAGAATTAGCCACTCAGGTTTTGAGATTATGTGAATTCAAAATTCTTTAAAGCATTTGAGCTGCCATGCTCATTTAAAAAAAAAAAGAAAAAATAATAACAAAAGTTACATTTAGCTTATGGGTCTCATTCATACATGTTTTCTTATGCCTTTTGAGATTTTAAATGCCTCCAGGCTATAACCATGGGAGTTAAAACACTTCTTTTAATGGTTTCAAGAGCTACAGCTTTGAGGAAAGTATCACTTTTGAAACTTGCTATAAAATCACAAGTTAGCAGATATACACAGGTCATCTAGATGTAGCTCAGCCTTATTTCTCATGCTTCTTCCTTATCAGAGATGAGGGAAAATCTTTAAAAGTGCCAAAATAACAGCAGATACCTTGCTACTGAGTTTAAGTACTTAGGAGAAGGTCAGGTACAATAATCAAGTGCTTTATAGAACGTCTTTCACTTTATGTTGCCTGAAAAATGCTTTAATTAACTTATTAGCTGTCTTAGAATTCATATGGGCACCTCTCAACTTCATCACTGGTGAAGTGAAATTCTATGATACCATCTGTCCAGCTACATCCAGCCAAATGGTCTCTGGTAAAATGGACAGCTTTATTCTCCGACAAGGGTGGCATGTCCTTCAGATCTTGGGAAAATGTCTTCAGCTTCAATACATTCTGCTAAAATGAAAGGCCAAACCTGAAAATAGTACCCCTAGTTTCTCCAGTGTTATATAACTGCATCAGCTGCCTTGGCACCAGCACACAGACCTTGCACAAATTGATACACATTCAGTAATAGTTTTACTTGGACCTTCTTTTTCTATAGGAAAAGCTCTCCAAGAGTAACCTTGTTTGGGTTGACAGACTTCTGGTGCCTGATTTTTGATAGTTGGGGTGGTAAATCAGCATGCCTGAAGAAATTAAATACCATTTAGATCCCCTCTGCCTCTGTGTGGTGGGAGTGCAAGAGTACAGATTATCTAAATGTAGAGATGTTTATTGCATGAAGGTTATTCTTTTGCTTCATTCCAGTTTTGTGTAATGAACCATCCAGATTTATTTGCTTGCTACAAATAAATGCAGTGCAGGTTCAACTTAATTCAAGTAATTTTTTTGTCTTCTCCCTCCTATCCCCCCGAAAGAACTGCAGTCTAGATAGCAGAAACCTCAAGTACTTTCTCTTCTTTCCTATTAGCAAAATAGTTGTGCTGTCCTCCATGAAGCAAAAAAACAGTTTCCCAGTTTTTCTTTGGTTTTTGTCTGAAAACTCAAGTTCATTAAGAGCTATGCAACAAAGCCTTGTGTGCACTAGTGAGCCTGATGGCCTTGACCAGCCTTTTCAGGGACCTGCACTACAGCCTGCCCAGGAGATCTATTTCAGCTGCACCTGGTTCTCAGTCCCTGCTTGAACTACGTCACAGGTGTCCTGATGTTCATCTCCCCCAGACCTGTTGACCCCATTGATTCCATTTTCCTGCCTTGAGCTTGAACCTGCATTATCACCATGGGTCCACTGAGTGGTCACTGAACTGTGTCTGACATGTGGTTACCATCACCAGACCAGACCCAGACTCAAAATGGTGAATGAGCTTCCTGACTCAACCTGAGTTTTGTGTCATCACTATGAACTTGGCTGATGATTTGGACTCTTGGTTGAAACCTGTCATCAGGGTCTGTCTTGCTTAGGATCTTCAGGATGGGATGCTGGCTGGCAAGGAGCCTGTCCTGCTGCCTGTATTATCATACTTTACTCCCTGTTCCTCAAATAGGAGCCAGACTTCACTGGTCCCTCACACTGTGCTTGGTTTGAATCTTTTTTGTTGTAGCTAAAGATAGCTCATTTTCTGACTTAGGATATTTCTGCTGGAAGATTCAGCCTCCAGAGCAGTTTAGAAATCATCAGCATAGGCTTTGTACAGCAATATTGATGTGATTCTTGTTTTGCAGAGATGGAAGCCTGGGGCTATGTTCAGGAGCTCAGAACCGTTTCTTATTCCTCTGTGTTTGTTTAGGTCCTGATCTCAACTTTTTTTGAGCAATATTTGCAAAATCAGCTCATTGGCACATTAACAAAGGCTGTAGGATGCACTTTACCTCTGTATAGGCTCTGTACCAGCCTTTCTGTCCCTTCTCAGAAATTCTTCTCTCTAGGTGTTGCTTTAGAAGGAAGCCAACATGTCCTGTTGTTAGGAGGTGCTGTAGAGGTCTTGTTGATGTTTGTCTGTATCCAAAGATCCATCTGCAGCTATTTCTTTGTACAAGGACTACATGAATTGAAGTAAGACATGCAGAAAATATCAAATTTAGAAGAATGATAGTAGTAAATTCCAGGTGGTTCAGGAAGGAAGTTGGTTTGTATCATGTAACTTTATCCATGTTCCTTTCTATCCTGCAGTTAGACTGGATCGCCATTGCTTAACTGATTTGTGGCTGGCTGAGATCAGCTTCATGGGCTCTCAGCCACCTTGTGTATGGTCCTCTGTGGCTTGGATGGGATGCTAACAACAATTTCAGACCATTTTCATCATGGAGGAGTGCTTCTCTTGCTATACAGTGTCACCTGGGCAAATGAGTTATTTTAGTTTTCTGACCTAACGCTCTAAGTCGTGATCCATTCATTAACATTTTCAGAGTAACCATACTCCACTCTGTGAATATGGCCAGTGTTCCTCTAAACAGGTTGATGTCACTAAGGTTTGTTTGCAGGTATATCGCAGTCCTCGTGTCTGTTTCACATCTTTCCACGTGGAGACATGTTTGAGATTTCTAAACCTGTTTTGAGATGTCTTTATGTCATCTCATTAGCTGCTTGACTCTTGGCTGTTGTACAGTTCTGTAAGGTATCTGTCCTGTGGTTTTCCAATCAGAGCAATGTCAGAAAAGAAGTGCCTTTTCTTTCTACTCTGCTAAAAAATAGAAAGTGATATGCTTGTTCAAGCAGGCTGGTCAGTGGTTTTCACAATTAAATGCTGCCATCAGTATTTTAAACCTAATGATCTGGACGTGTATAAGGCCTTTCAGTCACACTTTGGATACTCAGGTGGGTGCACTTGAGTGCATCTTGAACATCAAGCACTAAATAAATGAGTTGTCATTTCTGAGAAACAGTAAAACTGTAACATATTCTGAATTATCATTACAAGTAAAAGTTTTTACTTTTCTGAGTTTGGTAATGTATTCTAAAAATAGCATTACTATGGTATAACCTTTGTCTTCTATATCCACTTTCTTTCAGTCTAATAAGGACGGTATCATTTGAGGCAATCAGATAAGTGAAGGTTTCCTTGTTCCTCAATAGATGGGACAGAAGCATCACAAGGTTTTCAGATTATAGGAGGTAGAAGTAATGTTCTGTTCATTTTTATGATGTGTTTTGTGGTTCTTACACTGTGGACTCAGGCAGTCATTTCATGTCAGTTAAACTCAGATTATATTTTTGTGTTTTCAGGTAAGTAGTAAAATCCTCTTTTTTATTTTTTGTGGGTTTGAGACTTAAAATTAGAAATCCAAAGGTAGATTTGTTATTTACTCATTATTCAGAGAGGAAAGACACTAACAGAGACAATTATGTGTAACTCTTTGGACATTCTTAGAAGTGCAAGGGACTTACATGAATACATCTGTTTGGAACTTTGAGGAAATTCAGATGTGGATGCAAAACCTGCAGTCCAGTCTCTAAGGCTGCAAAACTGGAATAGCAAATTAGGGAATCAGTATTCATAGTTCAGATCTGCTATTTAGATCTATGTTTAAAAGTGATGTGTAAATGCCTAAAAAATATTTAGAAACTTTGAGGGACAAGGAAGGTACAAAGTCCTTAAAATTTACAAAGGTAAGAACGATTTGACACATAAAAGTACATTTCAATCAATTTCTTTTTGTTTTCATCTTTCAGAGCTTCCCTTTCAAACTGCTCTGGCTCTCCCTTTGACACTTTCTAGATTAACTGTTCTGCTGATGTTACATCTGCAACAGAACTGCATAGGAACATGGTATCAGCTCACCACAATTTGCATAGAAGTGCAAATTTGTTACATTTAAAGACATTATAAAATTAAAATACTTAAACCCATGTGGTTTGGTAATACTGAATTGGAAACGTCTCACAGTCGTTTATAGTCTGACTGTGCTCAAATCAGAGTTCTCTGGTTGATGTGACATGATTATATGTTATGAGTGCATGTGTTAACCTTTCAAAATAAAATGTTCAGTTTCTTCTTTTAAATACCAAATGCTTATAGTTATAATACTTGCTGATATTTGCTCACTGACAGTCTCACTTGTTTTCAAACCCCACATATTTAAAGTTGTGGAGTGTTAGATTGATGTTTCTTTCACTCAAATGTCATATTCATCAACTGTATTGTGCTAGCAGATTGTTAAACAGACAAGGTGACTTGCAGAGTGACAAGTGATGTGATGTCCCAAACCATTAAAATACAGTAATGATGTGGTTTTTTTCGCTTTCGGCTTTTGCAACACAGTGGGTTTTCTGTAAAACACAGGTGAGAACGTTTCTGAGTAGATCCGTTGCATGGAAAAAATCCTAGTTAATGAATAACAAAACCTGGAATTCAATTGGAACTTCAGAGTGCTGAAGACTTAGGAAAATATAATGTAACAGTATTTTGTAATGAGAAAAACATACATTATGTTATAAGAAAAATGAAATTACTTGGTATATTATACTGTCTTACATAATCAGTTTTGTAGGATTTTTTTTTTTCAGCTATAATAAAAGCTATTTTATAATTTTACTTGAATAGCCTCCCAGGAATACCACAGGAAAGGACGAAACTTCTGCTTAACCTTGTATCAACTCAAATGTCTTTCTCAACTTATCAAACTCTTTTTATTGATGGAGGAAAAAATTGAAGAGCTCTCTACAGAAATTCTGCTGCTGCCTTCATTTACAGAGAGGAATAAGAATGTTCAAGGTAATGAATGATTGTCCTGATTTATTGGTTTACGTTGTGCAAAAGGATAATTTTTTATGATTTTAAACATAAATTACCTAATTTATGTCATCATATTTTGCAAATAAATGCGTTACTATATCCACCAAAAAAACTGTTGAAATGTGCAGATTTACATTTGAGCACAATGCCTTGTAGGAAAGAACTGATTGCTGTCTATAAAGATGTGATGTGCTAACTGTAGATATGGACAGAGAGCCATGATGGAAAACTATCAAATTGCTGGATTCTCTATAAAATCCTGTGTCTCACATAGGACACAACAATACATGGAGTCTGATTTCTTCGAAACTGACTTTTTCTGAACTTGTCATTGAAAGCTGCCTTTTTCAAGAGAGGAAAGCACTGACTTTAATATCAGTTTAGTTGATCTTAGTATACATGAAACTAACTGCTTAAAGATATAGTACTTGTTTAACCTGTGTTTCTCACATTTACTCATATGTCCTATGCTTACTTCCACTGGCTTCAGTGGGTGTTTTATAGAAGGAGGCTCTACATCACTAAAATGATCAAGCCTCAGGTTTGCATTTGCTGTGGGTTCAAAGCTCACTCTTTTTTTCATCTAATTGTATTCAGGAGAACCTGGTATCATGAAAATTCAGGTGAATAACACCTTCCAGGAGGATACTCATAAATGAACTTCTACTCTGCTGCTTCTGCCAGCATAGACTCCAAGTCATGAGGGAGAAGTGGTTTCAAGAGCTTTGATTCTATTGCAGGAAAAGATCAGGCCAGAAATGAGGCCAGGCTGCTCAGGGAGAGAGGATAGGTGAAGTCGAATATTCACTATCTCTGTAGTCAAGCTGCAGGCTGAGGAGAAAGATGTTTTGGGAATGTAGTCTCAGAATACTAAATTGATGAAAATAAAATTATTAAATAAGAAGAGTTCCAAGGCACACATTTTGTTGATGTATTCTTCACCTGTAATATTGACACTCCAAAATAAACAAATACAGGTTAACCTATATATTTTTGGAATATACACCTCGTTCTAGGAAAATGTGCATTTGAATTCTATTTTTGCTACTGACTTCAATATATTTCTGCCACCTTTAGTCACTCAATTTTCTTTGAGTGACTAATTCTCAAGAAATGTTAAGCTATTATACATTAGTATTTACAATTTGTGGTCTTGATCCTACAAAGAGGTATTAGAGTAAACTTGTAGAGTTTTCTTCATGTGTTGGACAGGGTATACATTCAGCAAGGGTAATGGTAAATGTTCTTTTTATTACTATATTCTGTGAGAAAGTATAAAAAATATTGAAAAAGTCTTGAATGGGAAATTTATTTTATATTTATGTGACTATATTCTAAGGCATGTGGTCTCCAGTAATTCAGAGTACTTAAAGGTTTCAACATTAGCAAGAAATATTTTTCTTTCCAGGAAGTAAAAATTATCCTGCAGGCATTTTTCCAAGCTTAATTACATCCAGAACTGTTTCTCTAAAGAGTGTTAAGCTGCCTTCTTTGAGAAATACTCTTTTAGAGTAATCCTGTCTATAGCAAGTCATTTCTTAATTGGTACCTCTACTTAATCAAATATGAATGGGAAATATTATTAGATCTTGTAGGAGGTAGTCTTGTGGGTAGAAGGTACATTCTAAAAAAAATATAGAATTCATTTTACCCTGAAAAACAAGTAAGGGTAAATATTTGTCAGGTGCTTTTAGTGGAGTCTTCATACATATTTTTGTTTTTAGAACTACTGTTCTGATCAAGTGGTTCTATTCACAAAACTTTGCTCAATGATATGTTTACAGATAGTTTGTGAAAAGAAGACATGTCCAGAGAAATTTTTAATGTGAGGTCTGACTAGAAGAAAGGTTTATTGGTGTTATTTTCATTTCATATTGTTGGAAATCTCAGTTGTAGTGAAGTGAAAGATGATTTGATGTGGGAGAATGAAAGCTATGTTCCCAGTAGTTCCAGGTTGTGTTAAGTACCAAAAGGGATTTAAGATTTTCTGTGTTAATGCCCTATATTGAGTTGATAATCTTATTTTTGTCACTGATGAAGGCTGAGTTTTTGGTAAGGATTTGTTAGAATCCTTGTTTTATTTTCATCAGAATACGTTATGTGACTAGACAATGTAATGACTATCATCTGTACTTATTTAGAGAAGCCTTATTACTAGAAATCTTGTTTAATTTGACAGAGCTGAGAGTGTAGTTATGTCTGAAGCAGCTTTAAATGAACTTGAGTACCAAGATGAGGTTTATAGAGCAGCACAGGCTGCAGAACCAGCCTAAGAAGCAGAGTGAATTAGCCCAGGCTGAAGTTTGTGCTGATGGTGCTAGAGAGTTACCCATGCTCTCAGTGGGTTAAGGCTAGGTTGGCTCTATCCAGCCCACCCCTCAGTCTCTGCAGTGAGGGATATCTGAGGTGTTGGTGCTCTGCAAGTAGCACTACTGGCAAATTAGGAAAAGATGGCCAATTCACAAAAAGTAGATGAATGTCCAAGTCACCGAAAGTTTCCCTAGGCATTGTGTAGACAGAAGCCTTGTACTTGTTTCCTTTTTTTTTCTTTGCTTTTAGTATTCATGGGAGACTTTTAATCTATGTAACTCACACAGAGATGCAACAAAAATAATGTTTTTTTCATGTGCTTGTGTCAAGTGGTGTATTTATGTGTATAGCTGTTTCAATGTCAATTGATTTTTTGTTTTATATCCCATTGTACTTCAATTTTCATATTTAGAACATGTATAAAGTTCCATCAGAAACAAAGTAGTTCTTTGGATGGTTCCTCTTTTTAAATTTTTTTTTGTCCCAAAGATGGCATCTGAGTTTTATCTAAACCAGACGGTTTCTTGGCCCTCATTTTTCCCTAAACCCAGCAATGACAAAGAGCAACGGCTGCATAAATTGGATGTAAGAAGAACACTTAGGGTTTATCACAGAAGAATCAAAGATTTCATATCTTCTGACAGATTGTTTGTACTCTTAGGGGGTCTTAAGAGGGGTCAAATGGCTTCTAAGAGTTGCTTAGCTAGATGGTTAAGGGATTGTATTAGAGAGGCGTATGTAGTTAAGGGTAAAGAGGCTCCCAGGGTTTGTAAAGCTCATTACACTAGGACTATAGCTGCTTCTTGGGCGGAGAGGTCGAAGGCTTCCACATTGGAAATTTGCAAGGTGGCCACCTGGGCTTCTCTTCATACTTTTTCATTGCATTATTGCTTGGATGTAGTCTCTTCTGCAGATTCTGCTTTTGGTAGGAGGTTGCTTGTGAACCAAAAAAAGAACAGTGAAGAAAAGAAAGACATGTAGTTCAGAGTTCTAGCTGGCAACAAGACAAGTTTCTTTGCAGTGTGCACAATGGAATCCTATGAAGACCAATTTAGGCCGTTGAAAATAGATGTTAGAGGGAAGTACTGCCTACCAGTGTTCTCTGATGGTAACCCCATGGCAGACAATAGCACCAAAGGAAACAGTGAACCAGAGTGAACTCTGTAGGGAGATGGATGTAGAGAGTTTTTTAGGTGATATGGATAGGTCTCTGAGTTCAGTTTGAGAGTTCTTTATCTGGCATCTTCTGGAATATATTCTGAATCCTCATTTTCACAAATCGCTTTGTATAGGTTGGAGAAAAGAATTCTCCGAATTGCATTTTCCACTCTAACGTCTTTTCACTGTTCTCCATCCAGTTCTTCCTGATTTTATTTTTGACTTTGCCAGCAGTAACTTAGTGTTCCTCAATGAGAAATATGTACACGCCAAGATTTGAGCTTGATTTAAAACTGTATTTCTGTTATCTAAGCACAGTCTTTTAGAAAGATAATATAAATGTACGTTTTATCTACTACCATTGTGTTCTTCACCTTACCCTTTAAACCAAATATAAGGAGAAAATCATGCAAAGTTCTCGGACAAACAAGTGATGGTGTAGTTTTGTTCCACCCCTGGGTGTTAATGTGGCATCTGGACAAGACTGCTGCTCTGTCTTTCAGAGAAAAGGTATCTATATTTTTCTATCATTTACAGGATGTTCATTCACAGTGATGCATAACCTCACTTCATTCCACTATAGACACTGGATTTCATAAAATTAGAGGTGTAACCATCCTCTGTTTTTTCATGGCTATTTAACCTTTTCATCTGCAGGTATCTTGTCGTGCCTACTGTGATGAGATAGTCTGCTTCTCTATTTACATTCAGTTGCAATTTGTGAGATGTTCTGACATACCTAGTAACTTGCAGGGGGTTGTTCTCTTTGAAGCAATCTGGAATATGTTCATCTACAATCAAGGATTAAGGAGATCTGCGTTTAGAACTCTGCCAAGTTGCATTCTCTTTCCATCTTTAAGTTAGATTTTTCTTTCCTTTTGGGTTTTCAGAAGCCTCTTGTTAAGATCTCTGAAAAATCAAAAGCATCTAATGTGCGTTCATCTGTCTCACTTTTTTTTCCCATTTCAGTGAGAAAGATGAAGTTTGGGCAGATCAGATAATGAATACCAAGAAAGGCTTTTTCCAATGGAGTGCTTGAAAACACTGTGGGCAAAATTGTCAAGTCCTTACGTTTACAAGTTTTGTCTCATGGGACTGGGAAGATTTGCAAAGATCTTTCCTTCACACCTTAAGGAGAAATCTCTAACTCTTTATCCATTTCTGGAAAATGTAATAAAACGTCTGTAGAATGAAAATTTTTAGGTGCATCTTCCTAACAGACTTTTATTGCAAAGTTGCAATATTGCAAAAGTTGCAATTGAAGATTAAAAAAAGTTGTGATTTTTGCTTTGCTCTCAGTATAAGTAGTTCAAGTATCTTCTTTAACAAGTTAAACACAATTTCAGCAGGTCAATCCAAAGTGAAGATGAATTTACTCTAGGAGGGGAGTATGATTTCAGATATACATTTTTTCATCCAGATTAGTACTGTTTGCTCAGTACAGTACAACCAGTAATAGGTACTGAAGGTGGAAAGCAGAAGGGTTTTTTGACCCATAGTTAGTCAGGGATTTTTTTATTATTATATATATTTCTGGAGGAATGGTGCTTCCCACTTCTGCAGGATGTATTATTTCCAGTATGGTTTCAATAAAAGTTCTGGCTGAGCTGGCTGAATCCAGTTTGTTAGCTCCTTTGATAGCACTGATACTTAGCTTTATACACAGACAGTGAGTAGTCATACAAAAGCTTTTCTTGGTACTTTGCTGTTCTGTGCTGCATGCAAGGTGATGTCACAATGACTGTTCTCATGGCCCTAAATGCTATAAAAATAGAAAAGCTGTGAAATTCTATAGAAAAAATAATTAGTAGAACTTCTTATAAGAAATAAGAATAATTATATTCACAAGAGATGTCACTGTCATTCTTCGGTCTTTGTAACCATCATTACAAAAACAGAAAAATACTGAACTGGAGAAAGAAGTAAATAAATTGTAGATAAAGGGGACCTAGGCAAACAATTGTTTTGAAGAGAAGAATAATCCCAGATAAATTTTAACACACACAAGGAAAGCTGGCTGAAGAGTTTTGATTTTAAGTGTAGCACTGGATATAATCTTGTTATCATTATTTGTAATCAAAATTACTGAAGCTGCCTGGCTGGTAAACTAAAGGAAGTACACAAATTATGAGCAGTCCATCAAGTTTGTAAAATATCAGTTTCAAGAAAGATAAAGCAAGGATTTGTGGTTAATCCAATCTTTCCTAATCATCAAGAATGGTGAAAGTGTAGAATATGCTCTGGAAAGGGAGCAAATATGAGAAAATGACATGTTTTCCTTCAGCCCTCATCTTCTTTTGCAACATTATCTACTCTCTTTCTGCAGATTCTCTTCTCTGAAAACTATGTGAGAAGGGTCACATACATTTCTTCCTATCTATGCAAATACAGTTGGATATGTGCTATTTAAAGAGAGGAGTCAGAGAATTTGTCTAGAAAAATGGCTGTCTAGATAGGTATGCTTCCTCTGACCCATGCCTGCCTTCCTGTCTGCAGTGTCAAACTAATTTGGACTGAGTAGCAGCTGTACCTTAAAAAAGCTGTGCTTCTCTTTCCCAGGAGACTTGGCTGATTAGGGCAAGACAGTCAGAAGACAAGTTGTAAGGCCCTAAAATCCTTGCTTGATGAGACTTAAAAGGGCTTGTAGTTTTTCATATGTTCTGAGTTACACACACAGAACAAATACCAACAAGATATTCTCAGGAGGTCAAAACAACAAAAAGAACTTTACTGGTGACTTCAGGATATCAAAGAACTTTGGCAAAAGATTTAGGCCAGCATGCAATCAATATAAAACACTTCTCAAAGCATTAACTTAGCTCATTCAACTTAGCAAGCTCTAAGCCCATTCAATTATAAGTTATTCAAAAATTCCAAGAAGAGGGAAGTAGAAGAAGAAACAGAAACAGAGAAAGACAGAGAAGATACAGCAAAGAACAAACGTAACTACCACTTCTGGTTCCAGTGGTGTTCAGCTGACAGAAATTCCAAGAGGAGATAGAGTCAAGACGTGCTCACCTCGTGTCTCAGGTTAAATACCCTTTGGCTTTCCTGGGCCCTTCCCCAGCTGGGAGTTGCAGTCATCTGGCCAACCTGGGGCTGGACTGGGGCTCCAGGGGCCACGTGTGGAGCACTGCCTGCAGTGTGCCAGGGATTGGTGGCCACTGTGGGGCTGGGATACAGGCTCTAGGGGTGGAGTGTGTGGAGCAATGCACTGCCTCACCAGAACAAGGCCTGACCTGCCTTTTTCCCTCACACACACACACACCCACACACACACACACACACACACACACACACACCTGAAACATTTTGAGTAAGCAATCCTTCCAGTCTCTCGCATAAGTGAAGAAGTCACAGGACAGGAAGGGTATACTTTATCTGTCTCTGTGGAAGCAGTGTTTTGAGAGGAAGGTTGTAGTAGCATCTGAAGAGCAGAGGCTTTGTGGGGGCTGTGGCTAAGTGTGCAGTGTTCCATACAAAGTGTGAAGACAACCCTTGCTAGCTGGAAGTTAAATTGTAGAAGTTTGAGGCTAGACATACCCAGATAAGATTTGAGGAAAGCAAAAATTTGAGAAACCAAAGGAACTCAATAAAATATGGGAGACTTGAGCTTAGGACTTCTTTGAGAAGATCAGTGACATTTTTAATGTGTGTAAGCCTACATGCACAACCATAGATACATATGAGTATAAAGCAGGAGTGCTCCGACTGTTAATTAGAAAAGGGGTGGGGTAATCTAGTAGAACATGTTACTTTAATAATGAAGGAGCCTGTAAACTGACTGGTGTGGGTGTAAGTATCATTTGGCTCTTTGACTGTGATCCTGGAGTCACAAATCTACCATCAGCTAGATACCTATTTATCTCAGCTGAGTTCTTAACAAGTAAAGCAGCAGTGCTGTGAATATGCAAGGATTTTAGGTTAAATGTTTAAGATTTTCTTTAAAGTCTTATATAAAAACGTTATAAATAGCAGATCTAAGTAGTGACAGTAATATGGGAATGTGAATATATAGAAGCTTACTTGTGCTTATACTTAGAATACAATGTTATATCTATAATAAAGAAGAATTGCAAGAAAAAAATGCTAAATTTAAGGTAGAAAGCACAGAATAGAAAATAGGGAAAATATCCAGTCAGTTAGAGTTGTTTGGGTTATTTTACTGGACTAATTTCCAAAGAAAATTGTTAGAAACTCCATCATAAAATACATTAAAACATACTGAGAAAAATCCCAGTAAGTTTCTGGTACTGTCTGTAATGTGTTGAATGATCTGGATGGCCTGTCAGACAGCCTGGTTAATATCTTTTGGGTTTATGTTCTACCATTTTATCTTTCATTTTTCCAGTTTAAATCTGTCAATGTCTTTTGAAAATGCAAACAAAAACAGTATTTGGGAAAAAAACCCCAAACATACAAAAACAAACAAACAAACAAACAAAAACCCACAAAAAACTTCAAAGCTCTACACTGTTGTATAGGTGCATTGAAAAACAGTGTTTATTTTCAGATTGCAAATATTAGGGGAAAGGTAAAATCTACTTTGGGTAAATTAAATCCTGTATATGTTCAGATGCTGGAAATCCCATGGAAAGAGAAAGTCTTTTAAAACCTTAGACATGTCCTACTAGTAGCTTCAGATCACTGAAGACCTGAATAAAAGCTGGCCCTTTTCCATGGGAAACAAAACCCACCATTCCATGTTCTTGATGTCAGTTCAGAGGTAGCCTCTGGCACTCCAAAAGGAGACAGAGTCCTACCTGGTGGCACCTTTGGTCTGGGAGAAATCCTGATCACTGAAGACCTTAGAAGATAATCTTCAACAATACTTTTGGAGCACCTGGTCATTTAAAACCTCTTTTAATTTAACGTAACGTTAGGTTAGGAGTATCTGCACCAGTGTTGTTTACCAGCTTTATGCTACAAGACAGAATTTTAAAATGTATCGTTTGGGGTTACTCTTGTATTTCTTTATGGCCCACAGAATCATAATATGATTGAGGTTGGAAGGGACCTTTGGAGTTCATCTTGTCCAACAATCTCTGCTCAAGCAAGGCCTTTAGAGCCAATTGCCCACAATTATGTCCAGATAGCTTTTGAATATGTCCAAGGATGGAGATAACCTCTCCAGGCAACCTTACAGTGCTTGGTCACTTTCACAGTAAAAAAAGTGTTTCCTGATGTTCAGAGGAAACCTGTCTTTGCATCTGTTTGTGCCTATGACCCTTGGTCCTGTCACTGTGCAAGACTGATTCTGGCCTCTTTGGACCCATCCTTTCAGGTATTTATATACATCAGTGATACATCCTGCCCTTAGCTTTCTCTTCTGTTGGCTAACAGTCCCAGTGCTCTCAGCCTGTCCTCCTGGAGGAGATGATCCATTCCCTTTGTCATCTTCTGTGATCCTTTGTTGTACACTCTCCAGTATGTTCATGTTTGTCTTGTTCTGAGTAATCCAGAACTGTACGCACCACTCCAGGTGTGGCTCACCACTGTTGAGCAGACAGGAAGAATCATTTCCTTTGACTTGCTTACAATACTTTGCCTGATGCAGACCAGATACCATCAGCCTTCTTTGCTGGCTTATGTTCAACTTCTGGACCCTCAGGTCCTTTTATGCAAAGCTTCTCTCTAGCTGGGAGAACTCCAGTGTGGGTTGATGCCTGGGTTTGTTCCTCCCCAGATACATGACTTTGCTTCTTGGACTTTATGAGGTTTTAGTGTACCCATTTCACCAGCCTTCTGGATGATCCTTCTGGATGGTCCTTCTTGAGGTCCATCTGCCATCCAGTTTGATGTCAGCTGCAGACTTGCTGAGGGTACACTCTACCCCATCATCCAGATCATTAATGAAGATGGTAAACTGGATTGGACCTAGTATTGACCCTTGAGATAGATTGTTAGTTACTAGCCTCAAACTAGACTTTGTGCTGCAGATCCCTGCATTTTGGGGCTTAGCTATTCAGCCTCTTTTCAGCTCAACTTCCTGACTGTTTGTCCAGATCACACATCAAGAGCTTGTCTACAGCTTGTTCTATAATGAGATCTTATAGGGGAAAATGCCATGGACTTTATTGAAGTCCATGTAGACAATATCTACTGATGTCTCCTCATCTACCAGGCCAAGCATTTCTTCATAGAATTTTATCAAGTTAGTCAAGCATGATTTCCCCTAATTGAAGCCCTGCTGAATAGTCCTGATGAATTATTTGTAATGTACCTCATAGGGCCTCTATTACCTTCCATGGGGTTGAAATGAGGTTGACAAGACTGATTCTCTGAGTCCTCCTCCTTGCCCTTTTTAAAAATAGGAGTGACATTTTCTTTCTTCCAGCCTTTGGACTCTTCTCACAGTTGCCATGATTGATCAAAGACTATTAAGAGTGGCCTTGCAACAGCATCTGCCATCTCCCTCCACTCTTGCAGGTGCATCCCATGAGGGCCCAAGGATTTCAATATGTTGAGTTTGCTTAGTTATTCTCACACTTGATCCTCTTCTACCAAGCATACATCTTCCTTGCTCCAACCTTACCTCCTGGTCTCTGGGGCCTGGGATTTCTGAAGGCTGGCCTTGATACTAAATACTGAATTGAGGAAGACGTTCAGTATCTCAACCTTTTCCATATCTGTGTTACCAGGACCCCCATCTTGTTGAGCAATGGGCTCATGTTTTCCCTAGTCTTCCATTTATCACCTGTGTACTTTCAGAAGCCTTCTTGTTGTCTTTGACATCCCTGGCCAAATTAGTTGCATTTGAGCTTTAGCTTCCTTAGCTTTTTCCATGCTCAGAAGTTGTTTATATGTCCCTCCCAGGTTACCCATCCTTACTTGCATGCTATGTGTGCTTCATTTTGTGTTTGAGTTTGGCTAGGATATTCTTGTTCATGCATGCAGGCTTTCTGCCATTTTTTTTTCCAACTCTCTTGAGCTTGGTAGAGGTGATCCTTGAATATTAATCAGATTTCTTGTGTCCCATTACTTAGGGCCTTATCCCGTAAGACTCTTCCAAGCAGATTTTTGAAGAGGCCAAAGTCTGCTCTTCTGAAGCCTGGGGCTGTGAGCTTGCTTGTCACCCTCCTTTGTACTCTCAAGATCTGGAACTCCACTATCTCATGGTCACTGCAGCTCAGGCTGCCTTTGACTTTCATATCCTAACAAACATTTGTGCCTGTATCATTTGGAAAAGGAATCATCAATGCACTTCTGGAACCCAGATTTGTTGAAACACTGATAAAAGTGAAATCAATCCCAGATACTGGTTTGTCCTTGACAAAACTGGGGCAATATTACTCTAAGATTTAGGAGTGAGCTTTGTATGAGCCCTTCTTAAGGAGCTTCTCTTATTCTTTATGTTTTTATAAGCCATCATTTTGCTTTGAATAACTATACTAATTAACTGTCTTTTTATTCTTACTGTATTGGTGTTTCTAAATAAGTAAAAGCTGTAAAAACATTTGTGTTCAATTGATATAATTCTTTCAAGAAAGAAGAGAAATTAATTTCTATGCAGCTGGTCTAATGCTGTCTGTTCTCCCTAAGAAGAGGTGACTTCACAGTCAGTATAAAAATGAATTAATGACAAAGGAAGCCATATTTTACACATTATATGTGCATTTATATAAAATACAATTACAACTAGATGTGGATTTCATCATGTTATATAAAAGAAACTGTATATAACTTGAATTTGACTTGATTATAACATTAGTATTCCCCTACATCTTCTTGAGGATTTTTTTATGCTTCATATTGGTATATCAGAAGATGTTGTAGGCTGCTGACTTTTCTACAGAATTAATCTTAACTTTGATCTCCTTTATCATACTGTGCAGGAGTTCTGAAGAGAGCTAGTGGGGAGCTTTTAATAGGAGAAACTAGAGCAAATGAAACCAGCGTGCTTCCTGAACAGTTACTTCAGGTAGAAGAGGTGAGTATGAAAAGAGTCTTACACTTTGTATGGGGTTTTCTTTTGTGTGTGTCTCCAGTGCAGGCTTTCGCCATGTTCATTATAAACACCTATTGCCGTAGTTCCATTACTTCGGCTACTGTGATTACTTTTATGTACAAAGTTTCAGTTTAGATGGAATAAAATCGTATGGCATTCAAGGAGGTGGTTGGTACTTAGTATTTAATAACAGAAAAAACGTAGTTACAAAATACCTCATAATTAAATGGAGAAAAAATTACTAAAATATGATAGCTTTCTTAGTATTATACATATAATCTTAAAGAGTCTAGAAGAAAATTTATGGAGTTCTTAGAATTTGATCATAATGATTCCTCCTAGAGGTGTAGGTACTCTTACAATGTCTAGTTTCTTTGATGCCAAAAACTACTGTGTAATAAGGACTGTGCTTTGTAGAATGTACTTACAAGGTTGTTTTTATCTGGCTCCCATTTACTACAAAACACATTTTTATTGTTGGTTTTGTGGCACCTAAATGCTCCAACAAGAATGATACTTTATGATAGTGGAACTTAATTTCTTAACGGCTTGATTTTAATGCTCAATGTTTTTTTTTTAATGTGCTTTAGATTAGTGTGTGAGACTAATATTCTTATGTATTACAAAGAAGAATATTTTAGGTAGATTGGGATGTACTTGATCCCCACCAAAAAAAAAATAGGGAGTGCAAAAGCATATGTCCATGGGGGCTGTCTCTTGGGGAAAGGGAAAGGAAGGAGGATACAACTTTTTAATTGAAGGGCTTCACTTTGTAGCCCTTCATTCTCTTCCAGTTTAGTATTATAGCTGCAGGAATAGTTAGGAATCCATCTTTT
Organism: Notiomystis cincta; assembly: GCA_013398075.1. Taxonomy (NCBI): domain Eukaryota; kingdom Metazoa; phylum Chordata; class Aves; order Passeriformes; family Notiomystidae; genus Notiomystis; species Notiomystis cincta. The sequence goes on along the minus strand of VZRX01007334.1, from coordinate 14,506 downwards.
CTATTCTCCTACTGTGCCCTCTTGGTGGAGATGTTTACTGGATGTCATCTTATATCATTAAAATATGTCTCTTACAGTGGTGCAATTCTCAAATGGCCACTTCTGGAAAGGTTTAAGTCTGATGTAAGTCATAAGAGCAATGCAAAGTCAGATAAGTTTAAAAGTATTGATGTCCTACTGTGTCTGCTTCTGGCAATTATTACATTTCAGATTACTTCAAAAGTCTCTGTTTAAAGAAGGCAAGGAACTGGTGTAAACCACAGTAAAATCCATCATTGGCTAAAAGCTACAAATCTGTATTTAAACATTTTAATATTTTCTAAATCCAGTTCTGGAGAAGTGAAATACAGTGTGACTGTGTTAAAATCAGCTTCTCTTAAGTGTTTTCCACTGAGATTCATGGTTAGTAACTTGCAGTTGTTACCTTGCAGTAAAAATTATTACAGGGCATACATTGCTAGATTACTTGTTACTATTGAAAATATTTATAAGTTCTTTTGACTTTGTTAAGTAGATTCTGCTGAAGATTTCAAATTAAGTAAAGATGAAGCATTTTTTTTCTAAGTTGTCTTGTTTAAACAGGAATTTTCTTCTTAAAAATTTGATAACAAGTTTAATGTTGTTGTGCATGTTTGTTTTGTTGAATGTAAACATTGCTTTTAGTATGATTTCAACACTGGCGGACTATATTTTAAATTCTTTAAATTAATTTCAAAATATGATGGTGTCCTGTAATTTAATTATGCATGTACATTTATTTTTCAGACAATATTAACACTCAATAATGACTTCAGATTGATTTGTTTAAATATGTATTTCAGCCTATTTTACTGAATTTTGGCTGGAGAAATGCATTTAAAGACCTGTCTTCTTCCGTGGCTCACTGCATAACAATAGCAATTGAGGATTTTTCGTCTAAAATTCTTCAACATGAGCAGAAAGAAGAGTTTCCAGCTGCAGGCTGTGCAATGAGTCTTGTAAACAACCAGCAAATGAGGGAGTCCTGCAGAGCAGTCCAACAGGAGGAGCAACCAAAACGAATTGCTAAGGCAGGTATCAAAAGATCTAAAGTTTGAAGGGAGACAGAACGCCAAGGCTGTTTGCCATCTACACTTTGAAGTACTTACAGTACTATTAATATTCTATATCTTATATAAATGGAATTAAGAAGAAAGTGAGAGGCATTACAATGTGAAGCTGAACAGAGCTTTATACAATAGCCCATAGTTTGTACTTGAAAGAATTAACTTTTAAACTTCACTGGCATTATTTTTTTTCAGCCAAGAAGTTCTAAAGCATTCTGATTAGTATCTGCTCTGTTACCAAGAGGTTCGATGGGAAAATGTCGAAAGCTTTGAAATATGGCTGTAAAGGGATTTCCTGTATTCATATCATTAGACATGCCTTTCAACTAATTGGCATAACCAGTAATAAAGCCAATTTAGAGTTACTGATTTGGCTGAAAGGTCATTTATTAATTAAATTTCTTTTGTAAGGAAAGGTATGTTTGAAAGACTTTTTTTAGTAAGATTTGCAACTATTCTTGCAGATTTGGAATACCATAAATGAATATTTGCTTGAAATAACACATGAGCCTTGGGGAGATAATTTTAGGGAGATCAATGTATGAATGTATGAAGAGATGACAAGTTTGTTTCCAAATCCAGTGTTAAGAAACGTGTTTGTGTATTTTTCAAAATTAATTAGTTTAGAAAATAAGTTTTTTTTTTACAAGGAATTAACCTTGTACTTTGAATGTACATTTAGTGACATCAAAACCAAATGAAGACATTACTAGCATAAGATGGTTTTAATTTTTCCGCTAGTATAGAATATGCAGCTTTAAAGCAAGAAGAAAGGAAAGAATATTTAATTTACTTTCAAGAAATGTTACTCCTCTGTTTAAGAAATTAAAATGTTTGTAAAGCTGATGCAATATATTTATGCTTTGTGCCAATTTCATTATTCAAGAATCTGACCCTAGCGTGCATAAATTAAGCAGTGCTGTCAGAACACAAATAACTTGGTGCCACATTTCTTTCTCTCAGTTTTGTTCTGACATCATGGAAGAACTCGACACATTGCTTCCATTGGCTCTGGCCTGCAGAGATGATTCTCTTCAGGAAATTAGAGCAAACTTTGTAGAGGCCTGCAGCAAAGTGGCAACAGCTGTTCTGGCAAGACTAGAAGAGAAAAGCAGAGATGTTCCCTTGAAGGCACCCCTGCAAGACCTGTATGCTGCCCTTTCCACAGCGATATATGTCTTTCAGCATTTTACAATGTATAGCAATTTAATGAGAGAAACAAGCAAAAAGTATGTCCTTTTTACTTATAATGTTTAATTCAAACATAAATAATATGAGACTTCATTACATTTTGGGTGATACAGTATAGTGGTAGTTTTCCAAATTGCATCATATTTTTAGCACATGCTATCTACATATTTAATCTATGTGTACTGTTTATGGAAATACCTGAATCAACCTGATAGCCTAGAGCAGCCATTGCAAAACAAATTATTTATGTGTAAGATCTGCGTTTGATTAGCAGATCAATATTTTTTAAATATTAGATTTGTGAAAATAGGATTGTCCAGGGAACTGAATGTACTCTGCTCTCATATAAATAAAGTGCTATGGCCTTGATTTCGTTTTCTGACAATTAGGCAATGCCTAATTTTCATAAGATCTGATTCAGCACATAGCAGTCTTAGAAGACAATATAAAAATAAATTTCTGTGCTTTTTTTAACACCATGTGTATTCAGACATGTAAAGAAATGCATACATTTTAGTTTTAGAATTTAGTGTATTATTACACGCAGAAGAAAAAATTAGGGAAGATACAAAGTAGGAGTGTAAAGTCAGAGGCAGATTTTGACATGGGGGGCAATATAACTGCACTTGATTTTAGGAGATTTTGACTTAAGATATTAGGAGTCTATTGGTCCACATGTTTTTAGCCATGTGCAATTTAAAAGCAGAAACAGTGCTCTTGGGGAGGGACCCTGAGATAGCACAATTTCTAAGGAATGTATGGTTTCTAAGTGGTTACATGCACTGTTGAGCTACTTTTCCTCTGATGTCTTACTGTCTCCTGCCTGAAATGTGTCTTTGTGAGTGGGAGGTCTGAGCAGAAATACTGCTCAATAATTCCACTTAGGTCTATTGTCAAAGAGTTTTTGTATATACCAAAAGCAATCTCTGTATTCTGTGCTTATGTTTTCTTTGTCACACTCAGTGCTGATGTAATAATTGCTGATGCAAGAATGCTGCAACACAGAAACTCCAAATAAATGAATGACAAATGTACTTGTCTCAGAAAATAGGATGAAGTAATTTATTTCTCAGTGATTGGTTAAATGAGAATTTATAGACAAGCAGATATATTTTAGGAATTTTTGAAGCAAAAAGTTGCAAAACTGAATGCCAGGTTCAGACTACAGGACCAAGAGGAAATGAATGATTGATACCTACTAATCAAAACTATTTGCAGTACTAGGGGTTGTTACCTCTTAGTGCACAGCTTTTCAATCATTGTCTCTTTAATCATTCTCTCTGAACAGACCCCTGTTTCTACTGCCTCTCCAACAATATCGGGAATTCATCAGCCTTCTCCAGTTTCAAGTTACGAACTACTGCATCAGAGTTTGTGCTACAAGCATTTTGCAGGATGCTGAGAGCCATTACTGGGATGACTGCAAAGCTTTTTATGAGGTGTGAGGTTAAGTTTACTACGACTCGCTTTTACAAAATGTGATTTAATGTTTCCCAGCTCTCTAACTAATCAGAAGCATGAGATCAGCATTGTTTGTACATAAGTGTTATTGGAATTTTCTATCTTGAAATATCTGTTATTGCAGGCAAGTGTCTCTCTAGAAATTATGGAGGAAAACATAGTAATTTAAAGATGAGATAGATTGTTATCATGAAGTGTTTGTGTCATTTACTTCATAAAATACTGATTTCGTGTCAAGACTTTTATATAGAATCCAGTAAAGAGGACATCTTAATCTCTAAGAATTTTACACTTCTTTTAGAAAGTGTAACATATGAAAATCTTTTTCTGGGAAATTTTTTATCTGATTCTTTGATTTTTATTTTCAATTAGTTCCAATTTTTACTTTTTGTGAGTAAAGAGTGTAACAAAGAAAGATGGTCAATACTGTTACTTTAAGCATTCAACAATATATTTCCAAAATAACCAGTGCTGTTTCACCTGCATTTTGAAGTCACAGGTCTGATCTATTAGCTATAATCCTAATGATTCCATGAAAAAATTAAGATAATTATTTTCATTCATTGGATTTTTTCCTTCACCCTAGTTAAATACAAACATAGGTTGACATACAATATTTGAAATTATTTTCACTTAATTTCAGTGTGAAGTATTATATGGGTTTATAATAAATAATAACTGAGATCTCTTGGAGACAAAGTCTTGTCCTTCCTTGTATAATTTTCTGTCTGAGACAATTAGTGTGTTTTGTTGAATGTTTTCTAGATTCTAACATGAGGGAAAATTCCATCTGATACATGTAATCTACATGTAATTCTGATGAGAAGCTGCTCAGTCAGTGACCAAATCTGTGTTGAACAGGACATGCAGATCATAGAGTAATCTAACAAAATGTCCATCCCTCAGACAAGTAAATAAACATTTCAATTTTGTTTGAATGGAAGCCCACAAGATAAGATAAGAAATGCAGTGGCTTTTGGCATCTGATGAATCATGATATGATCTTCATTGTAGTGCCTATGGTGCTCTGTCCTGTTTTTTGGTGACCCAGTAACTTCACCATGGATAAATAGTTGTCTGAAGAGAAAAAATATGGAGTAGCTAAACAATTCTATCATTACTGTACAGAACTGATGTGTGTAGGAAGGAACAAGAAAAACTGGTGTCTCAGCTCTGTATGTTTGCAGGATTTGAGGTGAAAAGTATGTTATTTTACGTTATCACTCTTCTCTTTTTACTGGGCCATGGGAGATGACCCGAGGGTGGACCATGATCTGCTCTGAGTTCCTTCAGGAGGCGTGCTGCTGAGCAGATGTTACTTCAATTGACCTCTTGTAGGCATCCTAAATGGAAGCGATTGGATTAAGATCTATTGCTTGTTACAGAGACGACTCCCTGCTGAAACTTCCAGCAGTGGGAGGTGGCTTCTTCCAACGTATAAGCTCAGCAGGAAGAGTGTGCCACTGGGCCAGCTCTCCAGATTATGTTTTTGAATGAAGCTCTTAGTGTAGCAGACATCTGCTGTAGCTGTGGGAACTTATGTTTTCTAACAGTCTAAGAATAAAGAATTGTCTATTCAGAGATAATACTGAATGGCTTATGTAATAAGCCACAGCTGCCTGTTTCCTGATATCTAAGCTAAATAAAAGCTCACATCTGTTTTTATTATATGAAGCCTGTGAAAATAGCAGATGTTTATCAGTGGAATTGTCTAGAAATGGCAACAAATAGAAACACAGGTCAGAAAAGGGGAGTGAATCCCATTTAAATCTTCCGTGATATTGTTGCTTCTGCAGTGGAGGTACAATACTAAAAAAGGGGAGAAGAGGTATTACTTAAATAAACCAAGGCAGAGAAAGTGAAACAATTGGTGTTTATAATTACAAAGTTAAGAAGTAAAACTTGTCAACTTCAGTTATGGAAAAAAATAAACAGCTGATGTCAAAAAGTCAATTTAGAATTATATTTTTGGTTGTTAAACCTCCATAGGTTTTGAAAATTTTTTAGTTTATGTTTTAAATAAAGATAAGGCCACAATAAATTGCCTTCCATTAGGCATTCAGACTAATTATTTTTTATATGGTAAATTTGTTCTGTAACAGTTGAAATGTTTTTGCAAAGAACAAGAAATCTCAGTAAAATATAAGGTAGGATTAGGGTCTTATTTATGGATAGCTTCTACTTGAATGTACTCCAAGAGTAATCATCTAAAAACTCAGGCATCTAGAAACATATTAACATTCAAGTTACTCAAAGTTATGAAACTATGAGTTCTATTATGAAGTCAACTTGTACTTTCTTACTATAATTCTATATATCATGCAATAATATTGTAGTTTTATTTCATGTAAGAAAAACAAGAAATTATTTTAATAAGTGCATTGTTTTATTATATAATTTTTGGTCAGTGTAAGACAATCTTATTTTGATGGTGTGGAAACACTTCTGGAATGCCTGATTACCACAGGGATTATTTCTCTTTGTTTCCTATGTTTATATGTACAAAGAATAGTCATATGATTTTCTTTGGAAAGTTAACTGTATTCCATTTTTATCTTCTGCATTAGTGAAACCTGAAAAATTGGACACTCTAATTATTTAGGTTTTTTCTTCTTTTTTTCCTAAATGAAATATCAGAGATACCTATACCAGTCACAAATTTAATCACAAGAGGGTTGGTCACAAGCTTGTTTATTTTGTTGTTTGTCATAATTTGCCACTTTTTGATATAAAATGCACTTCAAACATTATGTCAGAGAAAAACCAAATAGTGACAACTTCCAATAATCTGCTAATGCCTTTGCTAATATCTTTAAAAAGAAGCCAGATTATTTTTGATTTTTATTGTTAAAGAATGCCTATCAAACTCCAGAAGTACTTTAAAAATTGTGGGGTTATTTTCTTATTTCTGATAAAATATCAACAAAATCTTAAAATATTTCTCAGTTGCTTTGTGATGTGGGAACTGAATATTGAAATCTCTGATCTCAAAAAGCTTCATGATAATGCTGAATAGGTATTAGTTGAAATTTTTAAACGTGAGTTTTCCTGTGTACTTTTTAGAAATATTATGAATTAACTGATGTGATTTTGACTTGTGTGTATTTATTTCTGTATGTATTTAATGGGGTAGATCTGTTTAGACAATGAAAAATAATGCCAATACTGATTCCTTGCCAGAAAATGTTTAGTTTCAATACATTCAAATTACAAGAGGAAAAAAGTCTTATTAAAAAAATCTGGATATCTATTGTTATCGGTATAATAGTTCAATTGTTCTTTTTTCTTCTCTTCTTGCATATCTGTTATATATAAAACCAGGATTTTTTTAGTCATGGTTATGCATAGCGTTTCTGAATCTGAGAAAATACAAATACTTAAGTAATTTAAATAATTATTTTCTTTGCAGACAAAGAAACTGCTATGTTAAGTTTGTCTGACTATTCTGGTGGGTACAGAATACTGTCTATGGTTTTAAACTAAACTTACAGCACTATGGGTTTTGAGAATAGGTTAATTGAGGACATAAGAGTTCGAATGCTGTGGTCTGATTTTGTGGCAGAACTGTAATTTTATAACTGAAATGCGACATATGTTTCCTTGCAAATAAAGATGTCTCACATGTTTTCAAGGACCATTTTTGGTCATCATATTCCTGAAACTCTTTAGCTATTTCCTTTCAGATTGAATTAATTAAACCTGTAGGAGTTAAATTGACATTTTGGAAGGTGTACTTTTGTTGTGTAATGTGTGGTGGTTTTGATAGGGGGAGAGATGCTCATTCTCTGTCCAGATGTGGCATTACTTCTGCTGTGCTCTTCATCATGATCTATGGACTATTCTACCTCCAAAGACAGCCCAGGAGATTCTTACAGATGTACTAGAGCGATCTTTGGATATTCTGTCCTCCAGATATTGTCAGGTGTGTCCCAGTTACAAAAGAACACCACAAATCAGGTAATGGTTGAATATTTAATGCACTATTTTAATGGATAAAATAAGTAAATGTTAGTTTTCTGTTATTCACTGCTTTGATTCAAATTTAAATGCTAATGAACATGGTAGAGGGGATAGACCAAATCTGTGGATTTTGATGTTCATTTCAATAAAATATATTTTGTATATTTAAGTAAATTTAGTAGATACATTGCAAACTACACAGAATCAAAGGCCTCTTTCAACTCTCTGTGAAATTGTTCCATGAACTGTTTGATTGGTTTGAAAGCCTCACAATGAATGTGGATTGAGGATTGGTGATGCAACCAAAAATGTGGACAGTATTGGCAACATCAGGATTAAACTGCTGATTCATTAAGAAGACTTAATGTGTTCCAATAGAATTTGTGTTTTTATCAGGCTTTTCAAGTGAAAGAGCTACAAGGTCACATCAAAAGATTCGACAGAATGATACCAGTAGGGTAGAAGAATAGAGGAGAAAGAGGTTATTAATTTTTCTGTCATTTTAGGAAATAAGACTTTGGATGTTCTTCATGTTGCAATTCTTATGTTTTGGCAGAGAGGAGGGTCTTTTTGAGAAATACTAAAGCAGATGTCTTCAAGTGGAAGTTTACCCTACCTTTGTCTTCTCTATCCAATGTCTTGTCTTACTGAATAAATGGGTGTATTTCTCCTAACAGAATCACACAGAATTACAAAATGGATGAGGTTGGAAGGGACCACAATGGGTCACCTGGTCCAACCTCCCTGCTCAAGCAGGGTCATCCCAGAGTACATAGCACAAGACCAAGTCCAGACAGCTCTTAGGTGCCTCCAGTGAGGGAGAATCCACAACCTCTTTGGGCATTGTGTTCCAGTGCTTGGTCACCCACATAGTAAGGAAGTTCTTCCTCATATTCAGGTGGATCTT
>VZRX01007333.1:56208-77793 GCA_013398075.1 Notiomystis cincta | reverse complement strand
TTTTTTTTTTTTTTTTTTTTTTTTTTTTTGTTCTAAATAGAGTTTGCAGGGCTTGTTAGTGCTGCTCCAGGCTCTCCACAGACTGATCCTTCAGCTCAGGTTGATACCTTCAGCCACGAATTTTTGTCCTGAAATTATTGTTATTGTGTGTGTGTATCAATAATGTGCCACACAGAAATTTGCACCTGATGGCTGTAGTTAATGCTGTAGGAAAATAAGATGTCTTTTATCCCTTCTATGCAGGTGTTGCTCCGTCAGTTACACCCCTGTGTGAGTGGACAATCAGGTTCAAGTCAGTGGTGGCCTCTCTCCTGACCATTTAGGTGCTTTTTCTATAATAATTTTGAAAAATACAGTCAGAATATGCCCACAAGTGCATCTCTGCCAGGGACAAACCCTTCTCCTTGTCCTGCAGAGCTGTGTGACCAAGGCTGGTGGTGATGGAAGAACAATTCCAAATCACACAATTCTGGGGATTAATTTAGTGATGAACATTTTTGAACTTGCCATGGTGCACCAGCATTTTTGGGTTCATCAGAACACAGGCTCTTCTCTCTCCATCCACGGCATGAGGAGCTCACAGGATGGCTCAGGTTGGATCCTCTGGTCCTGCTCAGGCAGGGTCATCCCAGAGCACAGGAACAGCAATTGTGTCCAGAGGATCCTGGAACATCTCCTGGGAGGAGACTCCAACCCTCTCTGGTCTCTGCTCAGTGCTTGGTCACTGCAGAGGGGAGAAGCTTTTCCTCACATTCAGGTGGAACTTTCTGCCTTTTCCTCTTGTCCCAGAGGGTTTTTTGGATGCCAAAAAAAAAGATGACCCTTTGGAAAAGTTGAAGAAGGCCTTAAATCCAATTAAAACCTTGCAGCACGAGGCCTGAAGGGTGCAGAGAAGTCCAAAGGAGCAACCCTGGCAGTGCATTGGGCTCTCTCCCACTTAGCCCATCCTCTTGCATGCCTGTGGGAAGTATTTGCACAACTCTGCCTGTGATGATTAAGACAGAAAAGCCAGTTTAGACAGATGTTATCTAGGAAAAAAAAAAAAAAGAGTTTTTAAATTTTTTATTATTATTTGGGAGGCCTTGCCCCTGGGTGTTACAGCAGCACAGAGGTCTGGGCAGAGGAGGAGCCCAACAGCATTCTTTGGATTATTAGGGATTTTTCCTTCTTTCCCCTGGCTCTTGCCAACCAATTTGTATTTTAAAGGAAGCCTGCAAGAAATTTTGTGTTTTCTTCAATTCTCTCAGTTTAGTTCTGTTCACATCACTCTCCTTTCCCCCCCATTGGCAGTAAATCCTTAGGCTGAGCCATCCATTTATTACAGGTTGGCAGTTGTTCAGTCTGCCAGTGTACAGTGATCTGTTTTTAGCTGCCAATAGTGCAGCATTAACAAATCTCTTCTGATATTTATCTGTGGCACTGCCTTTTGTTAAATGAAGAACACAAAGTTCTGGACACACTGTATTGGGAGTTTTATTGCATCAGGTAGGGCACTTAAAACTTCCCTCCAATATTTTTCCAGCCTGGGATAACAACCCCAGCACTCTCTGCATCCTATGAAGCATTTTTTTTCCTGTTTATTTTACAGATGCTGCTGCCTGAAAAAGGAAGGTTTGCAGGGAATAATCCCTGTTTCTTTCCTGAATATTTTATAGAAAAGTCTCAATATTGCGGAAAATGTTGAACAATGTATTGATCTGATTTTTTCCCCCAATTGATCTGTTTTTATTTCCAATTTTTCTCCTGTGGAATTATCTCCACTTTTACATGGAAAAGTACTTTTCATCCCTGTAGATCTCACTACCTGGGGGTTTTATCAGAGGATGGAATCACACCACAAGCCTGTGCTTGAGCTCAGCCCAGTGAGCTCAGCACCAATACAGTGCTATGGCTACCTACTTAAAAAAGTATTTATTCCATAGTTCTCATTTATTCATTAATTTCCTCACTTTTTAAATTATTTATTTCCCTCTTTATTTTTGAGGGTTGGACAATGGGTTACAAATTGCTTTAACATCAGGAAACGCTCACATGATAATTGTGACCCATCTTTTTGGGGTTTTTTGGAGAATGTTGGTGGCTTTAATTAACCAGCCTGCAGATGAGTTGGAGAAATGATACATTTCACAACACATCTCCATCTTTTTCAGCCATCCTACACTTAAATTGCAAATTCTCCTGAACTGTAACCCAGTGTCTTATGGCTCTTGATTCTACATTTCCCCGCAGATCTTCTGCCTTGAGTCGTGTCAGAGCTGCAGGATGTGACTGTTAATAAAAGGATTAAACTGCAGCAGAGCCCTGACATTCAAATGATGCTGAGGGCCTGATTTAAGACCACCAAGACAGAAAACTGAGGAAGAAGAAGCTCTCTTGGTTTGTGCCAGCGGGCTGGGCTTGTGTGAAGGGATGGGATGCAGTCCAAGGCCTGCAGTGACAGGACAAGGGGAAGGACTTAAAATGAAGGAGGGCAGGGATGGATGGGATATTGGGAAGGAATTGTTCCCTAGGAGGATGGGGAGGGGAGGGATGGAATTCCCAGGGCAGCTGTGGCTGCCCCTGGATCCCTGGCAGTGTCCAAGGCCAGGCTGGACATTGGGCTTGGATCAGCCTGGGACAGTGGGAGGTGTCCCTGCCATGGCAGGGGTGGCTCTGGGTGGGATTTAAGGTCCCTCCCAGCCCAAACCATTCTGGGATTCTGGGATTCCTCAGGGATCACCTGCAATCTGTAATGCCAACCACGAGACTTTTTCTACAACTCTCTTGCTGAGGTCTGAGCAGGCACAAAATTGGCAAAGAAGCTCAGCCTGGCCCACCAAAGTTTACCAACCAACCAAAACCTCATTGTCCTCCTTGGCTTCCTGCACAAATCTGCCCAAAAATCAAATTGCCGACCCACAGCCCAATTTTCTGCCAAATTCCAGGTCCTGCTTTCCACTCTGGAAGCTTTTCCATTGAGCAGGTTCTGCATCCTCTGTGTTTGGAGGTGTCTGGTGCTGCGTGGGGCAGAGGCAGCCCTGTGGTTCTGTTTCATAGAATCACAGGGTCACTGTGGCTGGAAAGACCTCTGAGGTGATGGATCCACCCAGGCAGTGCCCACCCCCTCCCAAACCATGCCCCATCTCTGTCCTTCCACGTTTTCCACCCCCCTGAGCGATTCCTGGCAGTCAGGGAACCATCCTGACTGGACCCCCCCCGACTGATGAGAGAGGCAAAGCTCCAGTAAATCCAGCATCATGCAGAAGGGAGATTTTCAGGCTGAGATGAGCTTTGGCAAATTCATCAGCACGTGGGGACAGGGCTGTAAATGAGGGAATTGCAGTGGCTGTTAATGTTGGTCTGTAATGTTCTCTGAGGCTACCCTGTAGTTTTAATTCCCACAAACAGGCTCTGATGCCAAGTGCTTTACAGGCAGAGGAGTCACTTCCAACAAACTTGAGGAAGTTTGATATCAGGTCTGCCATAGCAAAAGAATTGGATGTGTTTTCTTGCACTTAAAATTCAAAATACCCTCTATTTGACTATTCAGCTCTTTCTCATTCCTCCTCTAATTGTTTTTCTTTGGTTTTTTTTTTTGACATGGCCATAAAAACCAATATTTGTCCTGTATTTAAAAACATGGAAAGCACAAGCCCCTGGAGGATGGATTTCACTGAAGCTCTCATGTGCACCTTTCCCTCTTGGGCTCATCCTCCTGCTGATTCTTCCAAGATTTGTCAGAGGCTGTTGCTATGGCACAGACCTTTCCGAGGATTTAATGACCTGTGCTACTTTGCATGAAAAAGTTTTACTAATCTCCAGCTTAAAATGGCTTTTAAAAATGTCTTGGAGCCAGGGCCCTGCTTTAGAGATCTGTTCCCATTGGTGAATTTTCTTTGGGAATCACGTGAGGTAACTGAATTTCTTCTTTATCACATCATGACTGGTGATACTTTGCTAAATATACTGAGTTTTAAATACATCCCAGGGCTCCTGGCTATGACATCCCTCAGGGATTTCAGGGATGAGCTGTGGGAAGGGGGGCACAGGATGCACCAGTGCCTCCACAGCCCTGTTAAGAGCTGGACTCCTGCATGTTGGATATTTTGGGGTGTTGTGGGGTGCAGGACATAACATCTGGGATCAGTAAATGGGATTATTTTGCCCTGGACCCTTTGGATGCCTGTGCTGGAGTATGGGACAGGATCAGGTCACTCCACCTCTAACAGATTCCAGCCTAGTTAAAATTTATTTTCTTTCTTTTTTTTTATTTTTTTTTGTCCCTGATGCCTTTTTTCCTTCAGAAATAACTGTTTATAATCAGTTTAATGCAGATGAAACCATTACTTCTTCACTCTTCAGAAACTCTTTATGCTTCTTAATTAAAGCCTTTGTCTGAACACAAAATAATTAATACATAAAATGAAGCAGAGGGAAAGAATCGACTGTGAAACCAGTCACTCAGTTGTATATTTAAACAATATTTAATCATTAGAGTAACACAGTGCTTGCACTTTTGGAAAGAAAACAAGCCCTATACTTCATGTTTATTTAACACTTTGACTAGTTCATTCTTGGAGGTATGAAATGAGGCTTATGGAGTGCCAGAGCAGTAAATCAGACATTCTGAAAATTACTGGGTCTTAAACAGTAGTGTCATTTTAAACCTAAACAGTTCAGTGGTGCACCAGCACATAAAAGTGACCTCTTAGAACAACATCTACTGTTTACACTGAAAGGAGAGGCAAGGAAATAAAAACAAGGCATAAAATATGGTGCAGTGAGGATGGCATTTGCTTGTGTTTCTGCCTCAGTTCTGGATGCTGATGGGTGGGATGAATTTCACAGAATTAATGCTTTAAAGACACTCCATGCAAAAACCATCATGGATATCACAGGTGTGCACCTACCAACTGTGTGTAGCCCAAATTTTGGGCTGCTTCTCACACCCAAGCACTTCCCACCTGAGTATTCCCTCAGATTTCAAACCACATTTGGGTTGGCGTGGTGTTTACTCAATTTGTGACTTTTTATTTTAGTGGTCTCATGAAAGAATTTATTGTCAGGGGTGTTTGTTGGAGGAAAAACACGGGGATACAAAGTGAATATTCTGTTTCTTTTGTGGAGAGAGAATGCTGAATGTTTGAATTTTGGGTGTGATTTGCTTGCACTTTGCAGCACAAAGGCACTGCTTCACCACAGCTTGTGTTTAGTCTTTTACAACCAGCTACACACTTGGCTTCTGAGCACAGAATAACCACAGATTTGGCTCCAAAGTGAACGTTTTCTGTCAAAATTAACATTTTTTACCAAGCTGTACTTCGGAGAGGAGTGGGCAGGCAGGATTTTGTGTGGTGTGTAGGTGAATATTTGCAGTGAAAGCCGGGAGATTCCCCTCTCCCAGAGTCATCCCTCATTCCCAGCCTTTGGTGTTGCATTTATAAACTTCTTCCCAAGTCTGGTCCTCTTCAGGATTGATCCAGGTTTATTTCCCAGCCCCAGAGGATTTTCCAGTGCTGTTCATTCTCTTAATGGGATAAATGGAGGCAAAATTGGCTTGTGGAGGTAAAAAAGCAGAAGCACCTTCCCAGCAGCCAGGCAGCCCTTCCCTTCTCCTGGCCCACCCTGACCTTGGCCATTCCTCTGGTCAGCCTGGCTCCTGACCCTTGGGCAGAAAAACTCTGCTGCTTCTGTTCCCAACACATTCTGAGAAAGAGATGTGGGTTTGGGAGGTTTCTGTTTTATTTTGTAGGATTTTGAGTTTAGTTGTTTGGGGTTTTTTATGGTTTTGTTTCGGTTTTTTGTTTGTTTGTTTGTGGGTTTTGTTGTTGTTGTTTTGTTGTTGTTGTTTAGGGTTTTTTTAGGTTTTAGTTTTTTTGGTTGGTTGGGTTTTTTAAAAGTTTTTTTTAAGTAGTTTTTTGTTGTTTTGCTTTAAAATTTTTGTTTGGGTTTTTTGGGGATTTTGTGTGGTTTTTTTTTAAGAGGACACATTCACATTCACATTCACATTCACATTCTATTTACCTGCTGGAGCAATTCCAGAGGAGGTCACAGAGCTGCTCCATGGCTGGAGCCCTTCTGGAGCCAGGCTGGGAGAGCTGGGAATGTTCACCTGGAGAGGAGAAGCTCCAGTGCGAGCTCAGAGCCCTTCCAGAGCCTGAAGGGGCTCCAGGAGAGCTGGAGAGGGACTGGGGACAAGGGATGGAGGGACAGGACACAGGGAATGGCTTCCACTGCCAGAGGGCAGGGCTGGGTGGGATTTTGGGAAGGAATTGTTCCCTGGGAGGGTGGGCAGCCCCTGGCACAGGGTGCCCAGAGCAGCTGCCAATATCAAAGTTTTTAAGGCCCTGGACTAGCAGAGTGAGTGTCCCAGAAACTGGGGAGGGAAGGTGAAATCTCTGCTGAGACAGAACTCCTGAATTCAGGAACTGCTCCCGTGGGAGAAGGTAATGATGTTTATTTCCATGTTACATCACATCAAGAGCCTAATGAAGAGGAGTGATGGGTTTAAATTTGAAGAGCACATGGGATGTGATTTTTATTAGGTTGGATCCTGAGTGAACAGAACATTGAAACTGTAATTATGAATATTTTACAAATGTGAACCTTCAATTAAGTGTATCAGTTGTGTTTGTGAACTATGGAGAACTTGCATTATTAATGAACACACGAGGTTAATATTAGTTTATTTATCATTTGGAATATGGCTTTTGAGTTAAACATACAAGTCCTGCCACATTCAATTTTGATTAATGCAGGAAGTTCAGGCAGGCTTTGTTAAACAAATATTTATTATGTGTGATGTATTATAAAGCAATAAAGCATTTTCCCCTCCATTTTAGGTCCTATACACAAACTATAGTGAAGACTTTAACATGTGAGCAAACATCCTCTGGTTATGAGGACATCAAATAAATCATGAGAGTCTCCTGTGTGACTTTTTGTTTAAATTCAGATTTAATCCCTCTTGCATAGAGGAGGCTGCAGTGTCCTGCAAAGTGTTCTGCCCCCCAGGTGGGTTTGATGTGCACTTTGGTGGAGGATATTTCCTGTAATTCATCCTCTTCCTTCTAATTTTACTCCATTTCAGTGCAGTTGAATATGGGGCTGCTTTAAAGTCCAACAGCGTTTGTGGCACGGCCAAATTATTCCAAATAATGAAGAATTTCAACAGCTTGGTGATGCTAAGATGCATTTTGGGGAAGTTTTGTGTCATTCTTTGCTGGCCTCAGGCTGGGGAGTGCAGGCAGGGCCTTCCAGCAGATCTTTGCTGGAATTTGGAATGGAAGGAGGATTTTTGATGTGAATAAACAAAACTGATTTGCCATTCAATTTTCCTGCAGCACAGCACTGTCAGCCACAGAGCTTTAATAATTAGGACTGAAATCTGATGCTAAGAGTGCCAAACACTGTGGATTTTGGTTCAGGAAAGAATTAAAGCTTCACCTAAACCTCAGTGAGGCTGAGAGACCAACACAGCAGCTTGGTTCAAGTGTCTGAGGCTTTAAAAAACTCCCCAAGTCACAGGAGCAAAGGTATAAAGGCCATGAATTACAACCCAGTTAATGAGTTTCTCCTGAAAGAGGGTTCTTCTGAATGCCAATTTTGGCAAGTTTGTGTTGGGCAATAGGCCACATTTTAAAAGTGTTAGGAGGATTTAAGATTATTTCATTTAGGGGTGAAATATAGATTTTATTTTAAAATATGTAAGTTTATCCTGTATAATTTATGTGTAGTTTATTCTGATTTAATGATGCTCAGCCCCTCCCTTTATACAGCCAAAGCAGGGTCTTGCTTTGGGAAGGCCTGGGGATGATTCAATGGTTTTTATTTCTGTTTTAATCTTAAACCAATTTTTTTTTTAAACAAATGATCTGTCAGCAATGAATAAATTTAACTTCCTTTTTTGGTTTGTTTTTGGTTTGGTCAGTAAAATAAACAAATAGTTGTGCAGTACCAAAGTTGGGAAGGGCTCCATCCTCCTCCAGTGCTCATGGAATTCAGCCCTGTCTGCTTTAACCAGTTTCAGTGTAGCTGTTACAATTTTCATCCATAATATATGATCAGTTTGTAAGAATTTCCTCTACATGTGAGAAACAGACTTAATGCCAACGTTCTCAAATTGGAGTTAGTTATAAATAATGCACTAATAGATGTGAAAGAGCATAAATGATCCCTTTGTGTTGTACCTGCGAGGTTGTTAGTGCTTCTTTAAAAAACAAACAAACCCTCTTTTGCAGGATATTTATTCCCATCTCTTCCATCAAAGGGGTTGCAGTCTTTGTACCTTTTTATGTAAATTAAAAAATCTTTAGCCAGTTCTGTGTCAAAAATAAATAGTTGAATGAGCTTGCAGACAACATTTATTTTGTATGTACATTAATGGGCACTTCCATTTTTTCCTGCAGGCTAGAATCCACTTTGAAATTCATGTTTGATAAATTCCCTGGCTTTCCAAGTAATTTAGCTGTCTATAGGGCTGTTGATCCTTTGAGTGTATTGCTGAACCATTGGGACTTGTGCACCACATCTGCATATCCAAGTTCAAATATATACTCAAGATGATTGGTTTAAACTTTAAGTTGTTGATCTTGTTCCTGATAGATTTGTTAGATTGTCTCCCATTTCATTTCTAAAATCTGTGCCTAATCCATAAATACCCCTTCTTAAATATGTCTCCAATAAATTCACTGATTGAGTTAGTCATTCTGCAGGCACGGGCTGAATTAATATTCAGCACAGCCTGGTAATCTTTAGACACAATGCTGGCTGGTGCCAGAGGAGCAGGGCACACTCAGCAGAGGTGCTGCTCTTCAAAGTGCCAAAATTCCCTCTGGAAATCCCCCTTGTGCCTCCTGAGCCTCCAAAAGTTTCCGCTGGGGGTGGGTTTAGCAGCCTTCCTGCGGCTCAGGTTGGTTTTGCTGCTTCTCTCTTCCTCCAGTGGCCAAAATTTTGGGTTTGAGCATCTGCCTGCCACAGCAAGGCAGAGCCTCCTGCAGAGCCCAGCAGGGCTGGTGTCAGACCTGAGCTGCTGTGTGCTCTCCTCGGGCCCAGGAATTCCTCCCCTGCCCTTCCTCCTCCTCCTCCTCCTCCGGGACTGAACTCAGCCGGGCGTCACTTCCAGCTTGCACCTCTTCAAACGCTGTGGGCACCCTCTGGATGAAGGAAGGGGGAGTTTAAAAGGTGTCCTGTGGATAGAAGTGAATTCAAAACTCTTTTGAAGCCTAACACGGGTGATTCTGTTATAAAACTGTTATAAAACTACTTGTCTGGTTTGCTCTGAGCGTGCCCAAATGCTCTGCAAGGTAGGAGAGTCATTCAGATAATTGGAACTTGGAACTGCTGGGATTTTGAAAAGCCTGGTCTAGTGAAAGGTGGTTGGAATGAGATGGTCTTTAAGGTCCTTTTCATCTCAAACCATTCCATGATTTTGTGATTTATTTTGTTGTTATAATTTTTAGAGGATCCATATTTATTTTCTTGGTTCCACTGAATAAATTCCTGAACTTGAGAAAGCTTTGCTTTCCAGAGGGGTGGGGTAGGGTAACAGTGTGGGTGCAATAACCTATTCTGACACCAATATAACAAGAATTTCAATTAAAATCCTCTTTTTTTTTTTTTTGTTTCTATCCTTTATAAGGAAATTATTCTAATAAGATACCTTGTGTGGTCTTTCAAGGTAAATTCCAATAAGTTCCTTGTCTTAATTAATAAACCCGATCTGACTGGTGGTACCAAGAGTCAAATTTAGAGTCTCTGGGGCCTTTTTGTGACAGAGAGGAAAAGAAATGCAGTGGGGAGGGTTTTCCTGCTTGTGTGGGTTTGGGTTTTGTCTTATTGTTTTGATTGTTTTGTTTTAATAATATCTAAAAACTTATCTTTGATTTAAAACTCTTGATCAGTGTTTAATGAACTGAATTGCTTAACATCACAAGGATTAGAGAAATATATTTTCTAATTTTAAAATGTATAAATATGTGTATACATATATATTTATCTTTCTTGTCTCACAGAGGTTAATGTCTATTATTAAATGCATTTTTGAGGTATTTTTTAAGATTATTTTTAAAATACCTTTTTTATTTTGCTTTTTGTAGGGGAGAAAGATGTGTGCAAGTGCCCCTGAATGGGGAGAGCCCTCAACTCTGACCTGAAATTCTTCATCCTACACAAAATCCAGTTTTGTCAGAAGCAGCACCACAGTGCCACTGTATTTAACATGATTTACTACTTTGCTCACTGGAATTAACAAATTGGTCCATATTTCATCGAGGTAATTAGGCATATCTATAACCTTTATAATGTGACTTTCTCACAGGTGCAGTCCTGCTGAAGTCCAGCAGCCTGACTTTATCTGCCAAAGCTCTTTGCTCCAGGCCATCCTTCCCACCTGTATCCCTTCATTTTGGGCTGTTGTCTGTCCTTTCCCACCCACTGCTCTGGTTCATTGTCTGGTCAGCCCCAGGGTGTGGTTTGGAATGGTCAGTGAAGGAGTTTACACCCAAAGTGCCTTTAGATTGGTGATTAAATAATTTTTATCAATAAAATATGGATTCTGATCATGGGAAATAGCAGCTCCAAGCTTCAATATCCTCCTGTTCCAAGTCAGTGTTTGGGAATTCAGGTGTTGTGTTTCCAGTCCTTTGTCCTGCTGTTCTCTGCTCTGATTCCTTTCTCTGCTCACTTTATCTGGGATATTTGGGTCCATGGCTGCTCTGATCCCATCTCTTGGAAGGAAGAGGTGGCAGAACTCCCTGCTCCAGGGACAGCTCAGCCCAAGCAGAGGGAATTTCCCAGGTGGAAAGTGGAAAAACTCAGACCTGATGGTCCTGGAAAGATTCATGGAATGGTTTGGGCTGTGAGGGACCTTAAATCCCACCCAGAGCCACCCCTGCCATGGGCAGGGACACCTCCCACTGTCCCAGGCTGATCCAAGCCCCAGTGTCCAACTTGGCCTTGGACATTCCAGGGATCCAGGGGAGCCACAGCTGCTCTGGGCACCCTGTGCCAGTGTTTCATCACTCTTATCATCAAAAGTTTCTTACATCCAGGGTGAACCTCCCCTCTGTTAGTTTAAACCATTGCCCCTTGTCCTGTCACTGCAGGCCCCACTAAAATCTGTCTCACTCTTTCTTAGAAGCCCCTTTAAATCCTTTTTCCTGTTTACTGTCTTTGCTTTTCCAGTGAAAACCTTTCCTTAGTGGAGCTGTCAAGGGAGCAGAGGGACTGTGACCAATTCTGCCTCTTCCCCCTGCTCTCCTTTGCAGCTCCTCAGCACCAAAGAGCCTTAGGAGCCACATCTGAGCCTTTCCAGCCTGAGGGGCACAGCCCCAGCAGTTTGCAGCTCCCATGCAGTTTGCAATCCAAGATCCGAGCTCTGGAGCCGTGTTCAGGTCTGGATCAGCCCGAGCTGCTGGGTTTGCCCAGAGCCCCCTGAGCTCTCTGTGGGTTTTGCAGGGGTGGCTGTGGATTTGGGGAGTGCCTGGCAGCTGTCTGCAGGTGTGCAGGATGTGGATGGACCTGTCCTTACCTCCCAGTGCTGCTTCACGTGGCAGTTCCCATCTTTAAAGACTTCCACGGATTTCCTCCTCAGTCCTCCTTGATTGTTAACAGGTTCAGCTGGATGGAGAAATTGTCCCTGATTAATACATCCCTGAAGCCTTCTGGGTTCTGCTGGGGTCACTCTGATTCAATCTGAGTTATTTCTATATTTCTTCTGGCCTCTCCTCTCTCCACAGAGCAATCCTGGGCACTTTTCTTACATCTCAGCCATTTTTCCATTGTTCCCTTTTTCCTGCTCATTCTCAACTTCTTCCTCTGGGACTTCTGGGCATTTCTAAGAGATTCTTTGGGGCTCTTTCCATTGCTGTGCCACCCCCTGATTTTCCTGCACCTCTCTCCTGCCTGGAGAAGATTTCTCCTCCCAAGAGCCCCCCATTCCTTCCCAAGGTGCTCATTCCACCAGCTCCCATCCCTCCCTTCCCCTTCCCTCTCTCCCTCCGGGGCTGTCAGGGCTGCCCAGGTTTGCTGTAGTCAATTTTTGTTTCATCTTGTAGTCAGTCTTACATAAATAGTGGAAGTTTGGCCTTGCCCTGGGTGATTGATGGGAAGGTATATTTGTACATATCGATTGAGATAAAAAATTAGTAGTTTGCAATAGGAAAGGCAAATTAGTCATCAGAAGGAAGGTGCTTGGAGTATTTTAAGAGTTCCTTGATTAATTCTCAAGCTGTGAGTTCTTCTGACAGTAAGTTTTATGTCCTGAGATGTGGGAGGATGAGGCAGTAGTATCAGGTTATTGCAAATTTTACTTTTACTCCTCGCTGATTTATTTTACTGGCTCTCACCACGATTAGACACAGAGGGCTAAAAATTACTTCATTTTGGGGTGACAACTGCCCTTTTCTGTGCTGGAATGAGGAACCAGGAAGGAGGGGGGAGGTTTTAGCTAGGAAATTATTTTCCTTTTTATGAAAATTAATATTTAAAGGCAGCCTGTATAAAATCAAAATAGCCTTTATCCATGGTGACAAGCCCATCAGCTGGATGTTATCTCTAAAGGAGGAAAGAACTAATTCTGTGATACACTGATTAGGCTGAGAAGTAATTTTTTTCTCTGCTTACTTGACAATTTTTTCCCTAATCACCTCATTGAAAGTAGTTTTTAATAAGCATCATAGGAAGCTGAGAGCTCTCGATCTTCCTAAAATACTTTCCACTTTTCCAAGGATGCTGCTGCATGTTTTTTAGTTTTCCTTTATTACAAACTATAATAGAATTCTTCCCAATAAAAATTGACTTATATTTGGCACTTTTAATTTGTCCAAGAATAATTTAGATAGAAATTCCAATTACTTTGGAAGGAAGGCATTTGCTCCATACTCTCTGAGCTTGTTTAAAAGGAAGTCTTTGATAATTTGCAAGCATTTCTCATGAAAGGCAATTTTACTTAACTGGAATCCAGAAGGAAAAAAAAAAAAGATGCACAGAGGTTTCAATTTTTAAACTGATAACAAAGCACTATATTTGTGCTGTTACATTTCAGCACAAAGAGGCTGCAAAATAACCTTTTTTAGTTAATGGGAGAAAAAAAGATTTAATTGCTGTGAAACACTTATTTTACATATTATCTCTTTGATTAGCAGACAGTTGTAAATGACTTATTCAATGTAATTGCAAACTCTGGCATGGAACCCAAAGTAAATTATTTGTGTTTGCAGTCAGGGTGAGTTTGAACACTTTTAATTGCAGGATTTTTTAGAGCTTAGCAGAGGTTTAGGATTTTAGTGCTTTAGATTCAGACTTTTCTTGGATGTTTGGGTGTTGGTGCCCATCGAGCTGGAGTGTGGATGCCCTGGTTAACAAAGTGTGTGTGCCGGTTTGGACACAAATCGAGGAGGAAACAACCCAGAAGGGAGTCTCTCTCCTCTCTCCTGCCAGCCAAGCAAAGCAGGTCCCGGCAGCACCCACCCCTCACGGGTTCGGGAGAAAGAATTTCTCAAACGAGAGTGAAAAAACCCCTGTTTATTCAACAAAACGAGCTCCCCCCTCCCTTCCCCGAGGTGGAGGCCGATGGGTTTCCCCACAGTTCTCTCACGTCTCCCAGGCCCAAGGCCCGAGCCCAGCCGGGCCCTGCCGGATCGAGGGGTCCCAACCACGAGTCCCAGAGATGACGAGTTGGTCTCGGACGAAGGAAACGAGCTGAAAACCGTCCAGAAAGGAGCAGAAGCCGCAGAAGCAGATCTCCGTTCCTCTCCAGCCGACAGCTGAGAAAAAAGTTGGGCGCAGCCCCTCCTCCTCCGCTACCAGCAGAGGAAAAAAAAGTCTCCAGCCGGGCAAAAGTATGTAAACATTCCGGCTGCAAGGTCAGGCGAGCCGCCGTGAAGAGTCCTCCCGGCTGCAGTCCGAAGGCACAAAAAAACCTTCCAGCAGGTGATGGGGAATACAAGATCATCCCACGACAGTGTGCCAGAGGAAATGCCAGCACTTCTCTCAGTGTCTGCTACAGCACTGCCCCATCTTCTAAAGCCTGTCCAAGTCTGGCAGTTGAGTGGAAAAAATAATGGAATCAACAAATCCTTGAGGCTGGAAAAGCCCTCTCAGACCATCAGGTCCATCCAGCACTGCCAGGGCCATCCCAAGTGCAGCATCCACAGAGCCTTAAATCCCTGTAGGGAGGGGACTCAAATGTGAGGTGTGTGGAGTCTCTGCCACCTCACTGCCACCTCTTCTGTGCCTCACACCCAGCTGAGCTCTGACCACGACTTCCTGCATCCTGAGCCTGTTCCTGCTGTTGGAATTGTGAAAAAGTTCATGTTGAATTAGGGAAGACAATTGCTTCATGCCACAGATGCAGCTGGGTCTCATAATCCCAGTCTTGGACAGGAGTGCTAAGGCTGGTATGAGAAGGAAACAAAGGGCAAGAGTGACTGGGCAGAGAGTTGGGAGTGGGAAAAGCAGGAAACCCTGGAATTCTGACGGGCAAACCTGCACCTGGGAGCTGTGGTCGCTAAGGGGAAGCACCAAGAGGGGTTTTTCCATGAGCTCCCCACCACACGATGATGACTGGCAGGTGGAGCCGCCCAAAATGCAGAGCAGGAAGGGACGTGCCAGGCCTCCAGTGCTGGGAGATGGCCACGAGGCACCAGCCCTGCCTGGGAGCACTGTCACACCCAGGGACAACAGAAATGAGTGAGGGGACAGGGGCAGAAAGAGGCTGAGGGATTTCAGAGATGCTCTGCCATGCCTGGGTTGGGGAGCTGCTCGCTCAGGCACGGAGCCGATCAGCTGCAGGATCTCAGAGCTCCGTGCGTGCCTCTGCTGGAGCCCTGAAAGTGTTCCCACTGCTGCACGAGGTACCACCCATCCTCTGCTGCAGCGCTGAGGGCCAGATATTAAACTGAAACATCTGCAGTTCAAAATATTAACGTTTCCAAGGAGTGGCTGAGGAGAATTTGGCTGTGCAGCTCGTGTGAATAATTTTCTGCGGTTCGTGGGAGCGCTGGGAGCCGTTGGGGAAGTGAGGATCCTCTGCAGGTGGCTGCTCTCTGCCACCAGCTCGTGTCACTTCCTCTCCTCCTCATGCCATGTCCTGATGTAGCAGAGACCCTCTCAGGGACTGATTTCAGCCGGGGTTGCTCCAACAAGATGCAAGGCAAGGGTCACTCACCAGACCGCGCACGGCTCCGG
The DNA here is from genome assembly GCA_013398075.1 of Notiomystis cincta. NCBI lineage: Eukaryota > Metazoa > Chordata > Aves > Passeriformes > Notiomystidae > Notiomystis > Notiomystis cincta. The sequence continues at coordinate 62,625 of VZRX01007333.1, read as the reverse complement.
TCGCGTGTCACGCGAAGTCACCACCCAGCAAACAGAGGCTGAACCAAAGCAAAGAAAAAGAAGAATCAGGTTATAAAAACCCAAGCCACGCATGAAATTGCATATGCAAAGACCTTGCTTGGGTTTGTGCTGCATTTCCATGAGGAATTTTTTTTTTCCCTTTGCTGCAGCTGCACGGATTCACTGGATTCTTGTGAAACAGAGCGGGAAGGGGTCTGGGCTGCCTCTGCTACTGGAACTGCACCTCTGCACCAGCCAGGGACACGGGCAGGCAGCCAGGGAGGCTGGAAACATCCCCCTCCTCCTCCTCAGTGCCACCAAGTGTGAGTTAGGGCTGTTTACTCTGGATTAACATACTCGATTTCTCTTTTAAACCATTGTTTTAGACTTTCCAGTCAGTTCTCATTAGTTACTAGTTTAGAAGCCCATGGTATATTTAGACATCATATACATTTGTCAGTGAAGAGTAGCTTAAATGATCTACTTTGCTCACTGCTTAATTATGTTATTTTACTGTTCCTGAAAACCTGACACAAGGCAAATTTACATTACTGTGCTCCTAATTAGCCAATAATCCTTAAGGATTTGAATGATACATACCCAAAGTAATTTCCTCGTTCACTAAATATGAATTTCCTTACGTTAGGTTAAGAAGATGGCACAATGACAGCAGGCATCTTGGTGATGACAGCTCTCAACATGTTTGTCTCCGGAGTCAAAATCTATTAAAAGACACATAATGATCTCAGCACTTTCTTAAAGTGTAGAATGTGAAATCAATAGGGTTGTGTACAAAGGGGAGCAAAATTTACCTCTTTTAACCATTGTTAGGTTGTCCAGCACTCCAGATTACTGAGAGGTGAAAATATTTATAGTCCTGGTTTTCTGAATATCTCAGCTGGACCTCTTCGTTCATTCAGCATCTCTGGAGCTTCTCAGACCAAGGGAAAATTCAGACGTGGAGGAAGCTGCTCCAAAAGAAAAGCCTGGTAGGCTCCTTCCTACCTCAGATACCTCATTTGGTGCCTGATTCTGTCCCTCCATTCCCCTCTCATGACACCCAACCTGGAGCACTGGATCCTGAGATCCCAGCACAGGAGGATGTGGATCTGTTGGAGCCAGTCCAGAGGAGAACATGGAGCTGCTCCAAGGACTGGAGCCCCTCTGGAGCCAGGCTGGGAGAGCTGGGGGGGCTCACCTGAGAGGAGAAGGATCCAGGGAGAGCTCAGAGCCCCTTGCAGGGCTTAAGGGGCTCCAGGAGAGCTGGAGAGGGACTGGGGACAAGGGATGGAGGCACAGGACACAGGGAATGGCTTTAAACTGAAGAAGTGGAGATTTAGATGGGGTATTGGGAAGGAATTGTTCCCTGGGAGGGTGGGGAGAGGCTGGGCTGGAATTCCCAGAGCAGCTGTGGCTGCCCCTGGATCCCTGTCAGTGTCCAAGGCCAGGCTGGACATTGGGGTTGGATCAGCCTGGGACAGTGGGAGGTGTCCCTGCCAGGGCAGGGGTGGAAGTAGACATTTTTAAGGTCCCTTTCAACCCAAATCATTGTGGAGTTCTATTATGCAAATACACACATTTCACACTCAGCTTTGTCCTCCTCTCTGGCCACTGAGCCCCTGCTCTTTGAGAGCTCCTGTCTTTGTTGTCACTGCTGTTGTTGGACTGGCTGGGGCATTGTGGGGATGGTAACAGTTTGTGTTTTCCACTCTAGACAGTTTAATTTAATGCATTATTACATTTGATCCAGATGCTACAGTGATGGGTGCATAAAAATAATTAAATACAGATAAATAGACCGTAACAACTTCACCACTGCCAGTTGTTGTAACACGGAGTTACGTATCAAAAATGCAGGGGCAGAAAATGACTTGAATTTCTAAGTAGTGCAGGAAAACTTTCCATGGACACTGTGATGGGCAAACAGAGCTCAGTGCTGACCTTCTTCCACATGCTCAAGACTAAAATTCGTGCAGCTAAATGGAAATTCAAAGTTTTCAGTCTCGTTCCATAACTTTTCCAGTGATTTTGTTTGTGAAATCAAAACCTGTGAGTGTAGATGTGGTGTATAAACCTCTTTTCTCTGATCCTACCTGGAGAGATGCTGCTGCTCATTGGATTGTGGTTCCTGAACCAAGTACCAGGAAAACAACTGCTGGTGATTCTTGTCTGCTGCACCCTTGTGTTGACACTCACATTCCTCTTTTCTGAGTTACTTGTGCATTTTTAATTGGGTGTAGCATTTTTTTTCATATCACAGACTGGTTTCTGCAATAATTCTGGCCTTTTAAATGTCTCCCAAGGGGTTTCATTTCATGGTGAGTGGAAAGGCTCTGTTGCATAGGAAGACACAGATGAGCAGATGCTGAGACTGGAGTAGGAACTACAACTAGAACTGAGACATCCATGCTGAGACTAGAGCAGGAACTAGAGCTAGGACTGAGACTTCCATCTGAGATGAGGACAGGAAGATCAGTCCTCTGAAGGTCTCTATCTGGACAGTGGGAGCAGCAGTAAAGGACCCTCATGTTCCAGGACAGCAGTGATGGATTCCTCTGTCCAGCAAAGCAGAAACCACTGTGGACAGTAAGTATTGGAGGTCCCTCATGAAAACAGGGGAATAATGTTTCAGCCTGGTTTGCTTGAAAAGAAATGAGCAGGGTGCTTAGGGGGTCTGTCCTCACTGTGCCAAAAGGAAAACCATTCTGTGATGAAAACAGGTTGTAAGAGCCACTTTTATCTGCCCCTTGGCAGATGCACACCAGGCCCATCTCTTGGTGAAGTTCAGGTGCTTCCTACAAGGCATTTTCCATTTTTCTCCCAAAAAAAGATGGGGGAACAACTTTAAACCCTGCTTGCACTGTGTGGGTTCACACGAGGTTCAACCCAAGGAAAATGATGATGGGGTGCTGAGTCCCCGTTAATTTCAGTGGGAGTTTGCCTTGAATGGGGGAATTTGGGAGAGGCTGAGCCCAGGATTTGTGTGTGTTTGCTCACGGATCAGCAAGGCACACGCATCTGCAATTGAATATGCACTTTGTTGGGTTAAGAAACATTTCTTTATGCTCTGCGAAGCGAGCGAATAAAATCGAGGGGGAAATATACACTGTGTCAGCTCGCCTGTGTGGGGAAAAATACTTTATTTTCTGTTGTAAAGACAAAGAGAACAGAAAGAATAAAAGCTGTGGTGTGTATGATCATCCTATATAAGCACATTAGTAAAGCACTGTGGTACCAGTCGTGTTGTGAACTTAAAGCCACCCCTAATTAAACTGTCTGCGTCCCCCAGCATTTCCCTGTAATGATGTCAAGCCGTGCAGCAATTAGTTGTCTCTCTGTGAATGTAAACACTGTTTGTAAATCATATAAATTTAACCTGCTTGGCTTCTTGAAAAGCTCTGGAAAGGGAATTAATTATTATTGTAGATTTTGGAGTTACGATTTATTGAGTCGCTTTTTTGAACGTCCTGATCTAATGTTTTCTGTGGTTCGTGGTGATTAATTTTAGGAGCAAAGGTAGGACTTATTAAAAATCTGGGAGATGATTTGGGGTGGGACTAATGGTGTGCACAACAGCGTGCAAAATATTTTATTGCACTAACACAACTGCTGGGGGTTCCTTTTAAATTGAGATTTCGCCCATTCAAAGGATGCGAGTGCCCTGACCTTTCAGCGTTCTGCGTTTTGCACGTCCTGTACTACTTCAAGCTAATTTGAATGTGAAGTTTGAATCCTGAAGAAAGATGCCCTTCTGCAGTAGTTCATCTTCTCTTTAGAGATCAGACTAAATGCCCGTGGCAATATGCTGGGAAACACAGCACATTACCATGAAATAGCTCCATTAGAGACAAAGAAATGTAAACAAAACAAACGCATTCACCACTGGTTTTAGCTCAATTATATTTCTCCTATTGATGGTGTTGCCTAAAATGAAAAAGTGCTCGAGACCTAAATTTAGTAAACCTTTTGTTGCAATTTACTCCAGCAAAACCTCTGTTGCTGGAGGTGGATGGTTTACCTGAGCCATCAGCTACATAGCACGTTTATGGTTATTGTATTTTACAGGTTGATAGATTTTTATATTCTGTCCAAGTCAGGATCTTACACCACCTGGTTTATTATTTAGTAATTTACAGTGCAGTCAGGCATGTTTGGTTTAATGTAGGATAAACTTATAAATCTATTGTTCCTCCAGTTGCTGGGGTTGGTGTGCAATGAACTACAGAGCTTGATGCGTACATACATTTCAGCTCTGCTTATTTTCTTTGATAGGGAAGCAGGCAATAGATAACACAGTGACAGTAGCATCCCAGGGGACAGCAAAATGTGAGAGCAACACACCGTCAGGTTAGTAGGTCATTATTGTATGAGCACTGAGCCATTAATTGACTACTGTACCAGGCTCAATCTGTGTCAGATTATGGCTTTTGGCAGCAAGAACTGTTATCTAATAGCTAACTTTGTTTCTTTACTGTCTTTTTATTAGGTTTTCGGATGAAATTATACCTAAAAAGGTAAATATATTTGTTACACTTAAAAAAAAAAAAAACAAAAAACAACCTAGCCAAACCAAACCAACACAGAGAGCAGTGGTGATGTCAATAGATAAAAATTCCTGTGAGGGAGCAGCCATCAGAGTGTTTTGCTAATATTTGTGAGTATTTTTTTGCAAACCTGAGCAGTCAGATACTTTATTTAGGGGGGACAGATATTCTGGGTGCAAAACTATCAGAAATTGATAGGAGGTGCCCGAATGATTTTGTTAATCTGCAGCATTGTGTGGGAATAAGAAAATACCCGGACTGTAACAACAGCAATGAACATCATTTGTACAAACCTTGCTGCTTTCTCCTAAAATGTGCCTTAAACAGAGAGGAATTGTCACTCCTGGCCTGGATGATGCTCAAAAAAGAGACCCAGCTTGTGGCAGAGCTGTGGCCTCCTCCCCCAGCACCCGGCTCCCGCTGGAGCAGGTCCATGGCTGAGCTGTGTAAAAAGGGAAGAAATCACTGATGTGAGGAAGATTTGAGGGAAAAAATCATCTGTTCTTTGGCCACTGGCAGCAGGCAGGGTGGTCCTGAGCCACCTGTGTCCATTAGAGGGCAAATTCCCTGTCTGTCAGGCTATGGGAGGATGAGGATGTCGGTGCTCAGGTGAGGCGGGACTTTGAGCTGGGTTTAAGGATAAATCCTGCTTGCTCTTCAGAGGTGATTTTAGGTTTCTGCCATCTTTTAGCTGGGATCTTTTGAGATATCTCAGGCTGGGGCTAAGATGCTGGTTTAGCTCATCCCTGCACCTGCCAGATCCAAATCCAGGTGTTTCAGCCTAGAGGAGAGCATGAGTTAAAAATTGCTCCGGTCTGGAAAGGGCTCTGTAAGAGCCAGAGGGGATGGGATAGACCTTGGTGAGGTGAGCTGTGTTTATGGGCTTGGCTCTAAACCAGCCCTCCCTGCTGCCTGGAATTCCTGAGGAATCCTCAATCCCAGCTGCAGGGCAGTGCAGGGATGCTGGCAGGGTTTTGGGGTGCACTCCAGCTGTGTGACACATCTGCTGCTGCTCCACGGCGCTGCTCAAGTGATGGAGCCCGGTTTAATTTCTGTCCCTACCCATAAATCGACCTGCCTGTGACCTTGGGCAAAATAGTTAATCCAGCCAGCCCTCAGTTTCCCTCTTTTGCTCCCCATTAAAAATGATTTGCTGTCCCAGGGTGTCGGGCTGGGCAGGAGAACCCAGGGTGACTGCTGATAATTATCAATATGGGAAACCCTGTGAGGAGGTGGCCAAGTAAGACAGAAACCTTTATTTCATTAAAATCGTATTTATATTGAATGCTATTACAGTTATTATTTTGCAGATCCCATTTCTCTGCCACGTGTCTGAATTTGAATAATTTCCACTGGATTTCTCGCCCTGTTAAAAGACGTGGATAAAAATGTGCAACAATTGAGCTCTGAGCATTTCATCTCGTTTTGTTATTCCTGGCTTTCTCCTTTTTCTTACAGCAAAATCATTTCTAGAAATTGGATAGCAATATGTAAAATACATTTTTTTTCAGGCAGTGATGGCTGATTACATTGATTCTACACAATGTAGGGCTCTTAATGGGGATTTCTGGCTCCCATTTGCTGTAAATTTCTGGTTCCCATTTGCTGCAAATTTCTGGTTCCCATTTGCTGCATCATGTGACGAGGCTGTTTCTATGGTCTCTGCTGCATCTTGTCCCCCTGGCATTTTTTTACAAACTCATTTGGAAGAATTAACTACCTTTTACGTATTTAAAATCTGACTCCACGGAAATCGATGTACAAATAATTTTTATGGTTACAATAAGTAGGTTCCATAACACAACACAAATATCTGTATGTAAATCTTGCCTTGGAGGTAGCTATCTACTGTACATCCCAGTACTTATCCCAC
>VZRX01007333.1:13708-51208 GCA_013398075.1 Notiomystis cincta | reverse complement strand
AAAGACAAAAAGAATTATTATTTTTTTTTAACTTGGGAGAAACTTCATAGAAGGAAGGGCACATTTCTTAAACGAGAGAGTAGCATATAATTTTGGCCAAAAGTCTTCAGCACAGGCTGTACCCAGTTATATCACAGTGAATTTTTGGACTTCTGTGCACAGAGAAAATTAATAAATAAATAAATTCAAAAAATAGACAGATAGACAGATAGATAGATAGATAGATAGATAGATAGATAGATAGATAAGGCCTTTTGCCACTCAAATACCTGTGGGAACCCACAGGATAAGAAGAATGTGAGGTGACATTTTTAGGCTTTACTGATTTTTCACTAGAGAGCTCTTGGAGCCAAACTTTTCTGTAGGGCAGAGTAAGATACTCAGTGATTTTGGCTGAGGAAATGATGTTGCACAGAGAAGTTGTTGATGCCCCATCCCTGGAAGTGTTGGATGGGGAATTGAGCAACCTGGTCCAGTGGAAGATGTCCCTGCCCATGGCAAGGCCTGGAATAAAATGAATTTTAAGGTCCTTCCAACCCACCTTGTGATTTTATGATTCTATAAACAAATGGACTTTTGATAGCAGCTTCAATAAATGATTGAATTTTGTCAGTTAACAAAAATCCATTAGTGGCCCCTTTTTCTCATCAGACAATTTTCCTGTGCAGAGAATGGCTCACGTGGGTGTTATTGGCCTCATTTGTGTCTCCTGGACCCTCCCACAAGGTTCCTCTCAGAAAAGAGCTTGGCCAATGCCAGCAAACTGAATAAATCAGGATCACTGATGCCAAGAGATTAAAATCTGGGGTAACTCCAGAGGTGGGAGGGTGAGAGCAAAGCTGGGAGGTTCCTGGCTTACATACTCAGGGAAGGTTTTCAACTTTTCATTGTCAGTAGAGAACCCCCTGCAAGGATTTTTAATCCAAGCTGGGCAATAAAAATGTATTTTTCAAAACCACACCGAGCTTTTCCCTGAGAACCACTCACTTGCAAACCAGCTCTGATGAAGGGCTATTTCCAGCAGAATTTTTAGGTGCTGTATTTGATTTTGTTATATTCATTTTCAGCAAGAGGCAGCCGGGAAGTGACGTGATGCATAAAAGAACAGCGTGCTGGGAGCTGGTGTCTACAGGAATTTCAAAATCACAACTCTCCCATCTGCACTGAGCCATACAATGTTTTTAATCAGGGCAAGGAAGGAATTAATATATCCTCTTTCCATGAACCCTCATTTGTATTGTTGATAACAATAGTTAGAAATCTCAAAGTTGGAACAAACCTTATTTAAACAAGAATCTGTCAGTTCTGCTGATGTTTTGTTTGAAGATGCAAATTTCCTGCTGCAGACAGCCAATACTCACAGGCAGCTGAAGTCTGTGTGTGATTCCTGCAAGTCTGTCCCTCTGTAACTCTAGTTTGTTGTGCAAGGAGAATGAGGAGAGTTGGGGCTCTGTAAAATATATTGGTTTTCATATCTGTGTGCAGGAATCCGCTGCTCTTCTGCATCAGGGGACATAGCAGCACAAGTGCAGACTTTCCATAAGGTATTTGCTGGTTTTGTGCTCACTCACTGGATGCTTTTTGGATCAGATATCTGTGAAAATTGTGTACAAGATGATTCTTAGATAGAGCTCTGGCAATCCCCCTGCCTCGTATTCCTTCTGCTTCCCCCCTCGCTGACCTGTGTGCCCCTGCTGGGATAACTGGGCTGGAGGGGAGGGCCCTGGCAGGAGCAGAGTGGAAATTCAAGTGGCAGCATGTTAAGAGACCCAATTCTGGTTTATTTGTAACTAAAAGTTGCCATCAACTGAGACAGAGCAGCAAATCTCCACCACAAATGATGATGGTAGAATGGTTGAGGTCAGGAAAGACCTTTGGGATCACCAAGTCCAACCACCAGCCAGCAGCACCACCATGGGCACCCCTAAACACTGTCCTCAAGGGCCTCAACCACACACTTTTTGAACACTTCCAGTGATGGTGACTCCACCACTTCTTTGGGAAGTCAATTCCAGGCCTTGACAACCTTTTCCATGATCAGTGCAGTGGTTAAAAATGGGATCTTGTTTGGAGAACTTTCTCTCACGCAAGTTTTCTTACAACCTTTGGTGCCACATTTGCTGTCAAGCCCACAAAGGTTTCCTCTGCTGGAACCCACAGGTTATCACCCTACACACAAAGTTTGGGCTTTTGCAAAATGTTGATAAGTTTGCAAAGTGAGGATCCTGGGGGACATTTGGATCTGTGTGCCCTCCATGTGTTCCCTGGGTGGGGTAAAAGAACAGATCAGTCATGAAGGAGTTTCCCCAGCTCCACACTGGTGACTTTGTTTGGAGCATGAGGAATCACAGAGTCACAGAATCACAGACTGGTTTGGGTTGGGACCTTAAACCTCACCCAGTTCCACCCCCTGCCATGGGCAGGGCACCTTCCCTGGACCAGGTGGCTCAGATTTTGATTTCTAAAGCCTGATTGCTGCCAGATTTGCCCCCATTTCCAAATGCTCTGAGGGATATTCGGCACAGAGCTGTTTTCTATTCTCTCAGCTTGCCCTGAAATTTGACTCATTCCTGTTGGAGAAGGAATTTAAAGATGTCACTGGGATCCCAATGGAATGAGCTGGATATCCTCTATGGAGAAGTCAACACAAACCAAGCTCCTGGTGAATCCTCTCTGGACCACTGATGCCTTTCTGCATATTGACCTGAATTAAAAATGGCTGGGAAAGCTCTGACAAAATGTTTTGCCCACCAAAACCAAAGAAAGAAACCCAGGGCCCCTTGTTGTCCACAACTCCCTCCAAAGAACTGCAATAAAATCCCTGAAGTGAGGCTCTTGCCAATGGCTCAATGGTAAATGGTCAAAATCTTTGTTACTCTGGTGGACTGGAAAGCTCCTTAGACAGCCCTGAGCTGAAAACATCCCTCACTTCATTCTTGAGCACAAAAACTAATATTTCATACTGTATTTTGGACCTGATGTCCATTTTTTGGCTCAACTACCAAGCCAGAAATTGTTTTTAGATTTCCTCTTTGGCATTCACAAAGTTTTGCCTAAACCCCTCGGGGACCTGCTGAAAGAGATTTATTTATGTGCATTGCAAGGCGCCTGCCAAATAACTTCAGCTTCATGTTTTTTAATAATTTTCTAAATTTAAAAATTAATAAAAAGACTAAACTCTTGGTTTACTCATTATTAATTATGAATATTCCCATCTATTTTGCCTTAAATATCAAAGATAAACAAAAGCTAAGATGCTGCTAGGAAGTTAAAAATGCTGGGAAATGCTCTTTTAGTGTGCTTGAGGTTTGTGGAGTGTTTTCTATTATTTTGTGGGTGACACTTTCTCCACTTTATCAAAATTTGAGGTTCAGCTTGGAGACTTCCTTTCAAAAGAGCTGTTGGCTAAATCACTTCTATTAACTTTTGAAGTGTTTTTTTGGAAGTGTTAGAAGGAAAAAAGTAGTTCTGTGTTAACAAAAAGGCCACACTTTATGAACTGTGATGTTTTTCCTTTCGAAGTAGGAGGAAAAATTCCCAGAGTTAAGTGGGAGCAAGGCCAGATTTGCCCTTCTTTCCCATGTTGAAGCAGTCCTGAGGACACTGCAGTCCAAAGTAGGGTTGATTTGTCTTTTAAACAGCAAAACAATAATTATTCTGATTGTTTTGTGGTTTTGGACCACTGTGTTCTGCCTCAGAAGTCTGGGATGGCCTTTGGGGTGTTCACTTTGAGTTTGCAATTTGATTTTTTATTAAGAATTTCCATTAATTGAGCACTGGAGGATGTCTGTGGATATAGAGCTCTATGTGTGGGGGTACAAAACCTGTGTCAGGCAAAATGAACCAGTCACAGCCAAACCTCCTCCCAGTGTGCTCACAGGACCAAGGAGCAGAGCAAGGATTGAATCAACCTCCAGTAAATTCACTTCAGTTGTTCTGAGAATTAAAAATAATTTGAGGAAGCAGTGGCAGAATTTACTTCCATGATTTTTTGTCATTTTCTTATTTTTTAAGGCACAAAAAGTGCACTTTTCCAGGGCTCAGACCTTTTCCTTTGCTCCAGCCCAATCCTTCAGAGCCATTCCTCCACTCCAGGGTGAAAGGAGCTGCTCCAAGGTGGTGCCTGGGAGCAAGACCCAAGTAGAGAGAGGGGAAGCTGTTACTCCAAACTGCTCCTCTGGCCCACCCCCTGGCTACTGCTCAGAAGGAGATGGTTCCTTCAGAGGGCAGGAGGCATCCAAAAACAGCAGCTGGATTTTGGGTTGGGCAGAGTCAGAACTGAAAGCAAGAGAAATCAATAGGAATAGAAATAAGCCTAAAATCGAGCTTAATGTCAGCTATCCCTCTTCAGATCACTGTTGTGGGTTTATTTTCCCACTGAACTCTGCTCTGTGGTGCAAGGATATTGAAACAACTGTCTTTTTTTTCCCCTCTCTCCCCCCTTTTATTATGTAATATAAAAAAACAAAGGAGTATATTGTATTAATATGAATACGTGCCAGAGAGAGCTTTATAGGGTCATTAATACATTTCTTGGGAGGTCAAAAGACATGAAACCGAAGGGCTTGTGCCTCACAATAAAAGTGAGGCATGTATTGTTGGCCCAGCAAAACATGCCCTGGAGTATAATATTTGTGTATTTAAAAAAATTATACTGGCAGAAAATACAAGGGCAGCTGCAGAGCTTTGGACTGTGCCTAACGGGAGTGACACAGGTGAGGGCTGGAACTGAGGGTGGAATGGTGGGAAAATTGGGCTTTTGCCTCTTTTGGGTTCTTTATGAGGTAGAAAAAATTGTCTTAACTGTTTAAAAAACATTTTTTCTCCTTGAGCACGTGTATTTTGTGTTTTTTCTTTAAATACAAGAAACTCCCATCACCTGTATAGGAGGCTCTGGATGCATGAACAGGATATCCCATGAAAACCCTGGAGAGGGGGAAAAATTATCCACCTAATGCAATGGCTGAGGTTCAGAAAAATCTCAGTTAGGGCAGAAAATATTTCCTGTGTCCCAAGCCAGCCCAGCTCGTCCTCTGTGAGCTGCACTGGAGCTGGGGTATTTCCCAGGGCCTTGGGGTGGGGATGGGGATGGAGGAGGGAGGTGGTGACCTCCAGCCTTCCCTGGTGTTTGGTGTTGCCTTTGGATGCTGCTCTGCTGGCTGGTCAGGGTTTCTGAGTAGGGACTTCTCAAGGAGGGAGACTGAGTTTGCCTGGGGAAGAACAGTGGTAGAGTCACCTTCTCTGTTATTTCTCAAATAAAATTATGTGAAAAATAAAAAAAATGGCATGAAAAAGTTCAAAACTTCACTGCTTCCTCCAGCTGACACATTCATGTCCTTAAAAAACCTTCCAAAAAATCAAACTCAAAATGTGCTTCTTGCCTTTATGGCTGTATCACCCTTTTCCTGTGCCAGGGCCTCACCACGCTCACGGGGAAGAATTCCTTCCCAAAATCCCACCCAACCCTGCCCTCTGGCAGAGGGAAGCCATTCCCCCTTTTCCTGGCACTTCAGACCCTTGTAAAATTCCTCTCTGGTTCCTTGCAGGCTCCTTCCAGGTGCTGGAAGGCCACAAGGATTTCCTCAGGAGCACAGGGCTGCCTGAACTGAACCTTTTCCACTGCCATGAAAAGTTGCAGCTGGATGTTTGCTTAACCCTCTGATGAAGCTTTTCATTATCTTACCACTAACACACTGCAGAAAATGAAATCATTAGAGTCCAGCAGCATTCAAATGTAAACATTTGAATAATTTACACTTCCAGCCAGTGTTAAATAAAAGGTTTCAATCTCCGATGGAAACCTGACAATAAATATTCATTTCTAATTTTCAATAAGTAAACTTTATGACTCCTTAAAAGCCTTTTTCTTACCTGAAGTGTAATAGCAATTTTGACAGTTGGGCACATTTGGGATTAAAATTTTCCCTCTGGTCAACAGAACCATGAAGAGTCATTATAAAAATTAAAAGCTAGAAGTAATTACAAATGTTACAATTAGGAGCAATTTTGGGATCTCGATGGGCTACAACCAACAAAAGCTGTGCCTTTTCCGTGAGGATTTCCTGAGGGACATGAGGAAGAGAAGGTGGAGGAAAGGAACTGCTTTGCTGGCTGTGGCCTGGGCCTGGAAAGGGACCAGCACTGAAATAATTTTGTGATAGAGGAGGCTGTAAGAAAGTTTCAGGAATGCCATTTGCAGGCACAGCTTTGGAAAAGAAGGGGAGATTTGCAGGGGAGAGCCAGAGCTGCAGACCCTGGGAGCACCCGGTGTCCCCGTGATCGATGCCTCTCTCAGTTCCCTCCACAAACTTTTATTTTCTGAGGTTTATGGGGCTGTAGTAAAAATCCACTCAGAGTTTACACTTGGTTTACACCAGGTCTCTGTCTACCAAAGTTTATTTTAACAGCATTTTTATGTGGCTCTTCTTCAGGCACCTGGAGTTGAGCAGCGCCCGACGTGCAGCCGTTTCCAACGCCTCATTTTACCACCAGCACCGTTCCTGGGGTCAATGAGATCAGGTGGGTCACAATTATGAGCACGGGCTCCCAGCACAATTAATGCTTTTTTTCCAAGTGATTTTAGCACGTCGTTGTGGGACAGCCAGAGTTTCATAAAATGCGCGGCTGCGATCGCGCAGTAAACGTGTCTGAGATACTTCATCAGCACTGCTGCGCCTCACCCTGCTCACCTCGCCCCTGCCCCGTGTCCTCCCTGGCCACCACTGGCAAAAAAATACTGGATTTGGGCAATTATCTTCCCTTTCAGTCTTATTCTGGTTACAGTGCTGGCGACGGGCTTTCTGGCCAAAGCATTGCTGTGTAATGCCCCTTCCAGAGCTGGTAATCAATGATCCTGCTCCTTTATGAGACATAAATATCCTGGAATATTGCTGCCATGCAGATCCCAGCAATGTTCATTTGTCTGAGTTTCAGGTTGGGCAACACGAAATTTCTTTTCATCTGCTTTGAATTTGCGAGCGTTTAATTGATTGTGTGCTTTGAGTCTGAAGCTCTTGATCTGCCTCATCTGTGCTGATCAGTATTTTTTATACTGCATCACATCTTCTCTTATGGGCTTCCTTCTAAGGTATAATTGTTGTCTACCAATCTCTTTATATTTCATTAATAAATAGATTTCCAGCCTTCCTTTGATCATTCCTGTCATCATTCTCAGAGCTCCTGGGATTTGCACAGTGCAGTTTTCTTAACACAAAGTAACCAACACTGCAGTCAGCAGTCCAGAACAATCTCTGCTGTTAATTTATATTCCTTAGGATAGTCCCTACAAAAACTTCTGTGCAATGTGGCTGTGTGGTCCTGATTAACATCAGTAATCCCTGTGACAGAGCTGTTCAATACTCACCAAACTGCTCTGTGGGGGAAGGAAGCGAGAAGAGAAATAAAAAGTAAAGTAATTTTTGAGTTGTTCATGAGGAAAGACCAATCAGACTTTGCACAAAGGATTTAGAACAAAAATAACGACACTTTCCAAATCTCCTGTGCTTAGTTTTTTTCCTGTGCTTGGGTTGGGTGGAATGTTTGCTCCTTGCATTAGTGGATATTTACATGGGAATGAGAGAGGAAGGGGAGGGAGGGGGATCATGAAGGAGAGAACCTCCTAAGGACCCCCTGCCCTGATCAGCAGCCCCACTGGGGAGCTCAGTGCTAAAAGGTGAGAGTTTCATTGCTCCCTTTGCCCTTCTGGGCTGTAAAAAGTTTTAGAGGGGACTGAAATCTGACACTTTGCAGAGGTCAGACCCCTTACTTGTGAGGAAGGGCACAGGGATAGGGAAAACTCCTTTGTGCCAAGGTGCTTTTAGTGCCTGAGTGTGGGACACCACGTGTCACCAGCACTTCAGTTCTGAGGGGCTTTGGCAGGAATCTGAATTAGTGGAACATCCAAAGAGTGCTGCTTGTGCCAGATCCCACTGACCAGGGAGTGGCAGAGCAATGGACCAGGATTTGTTCCTGAGCTGCACATCAGTGTCCCCTTTGCTGAGCTTTGGGATGTGGCACACTGGCTTATAAAAATAATTAAATATGACAAAGGAGTTTGAGAAACTTCCATTTATAAACCCCACTTCCTGCATAGATTTCATACATAAAACCAGAGAATCATCGAGGGGTTTGGGTGGGAAGGGACCTGAAATCCCATCAAGGTGAAATCCCAACACCTCCCACTGTCCCAAGGTGCTCCAAGCCCCAATGTCCAACCTGGCCTTGGACACTTCCAGGGATCCAGGGGCAGCCACAGCTTCCCTGGGCACCCTGTGCCAGAGCCTCCCCACCTAGAAATCCTATACATTTATATCTGCACTTCTGGGAGTGCAAATGTTGTTGTGAGACTGCTGGATGTGCTGTTCCAGCCACGCTGACCTCTGAGGATACACGGCCATGCTGTGACAGCTCCTCCTTTGCCTCCCTGCAAATGTGTGGAGAAGCAGCAGGACAAGAGGACTTTGGAATGTCCCTTCTCACAGCATTTACTGAGCTCTGCTCCAGAGGAGTCCCCAGTGCTGTAATCTCTTGTCTGTGGCAGTTGGAGAATGGAGATGGGTATAAAATACTCTCCTTCAGCACTAAGCAATGGATTTATTGCAGAAAACAGCTGGCTAAGCCAAGGTAGTGCCCAGCACCATGTCTTCTTGTCCATGTTTTCTGGTCTCTTCCTGCCCTCCTGCCTCCTGGCATGTGGAACTAGAATATACGTGAGGAAGGTGAGATGTGTGAATTGTTTTCCTTTTAGAGCAGCCTGCCTTTATTGAGATGCATTTGTTACCCTGCACTCCTGAGAAACACCTTGCCCTTTTCTTGCTCTATTTTCCATTTCTGTCTCTTCCCCATCCCTAACTTTATTTTCTCTTTATTTTCCTCCTCCACTTTTCTCTTTCTTTACATCTCCTTCCTTTCTCAACCCACGCTCATCCTTCTTCTCATCACTCACTTGATTTAGGGTAAGGAGAGCACATGCGAAGAGAATTGCCATGTACAAAAGTTAAGGATATATATGGGATCCTTCATAATGTGCTTCACTCAGGCTGGGGATAGTGAAAAGGTACGTTTTCCCTGAGCTTGCCAGCAGTGTAAACCATTCAATTGGTAACATAATACGTTTTTATGGTCTCTGTATAGCGATTTTCCATTTAAGTGTAAGTTAAATTGATGAATTCACATAGAGGCATAGAGGAAAGTTTTTCCTTTTTCTTTTGTAGTATAAATTCTCCATGAACACTCCTGCCCTCCATTGTGAGTGGGTTTTCCTCCCAACCATGCATGAAATGTGCCCTTAGGTTCTGTTACAAATAGGTTTACACTGATGTGTATGGCTGCTAGGAGCATTACGGTCTTGATCCTGCACTCATTGAAATCAATGGCCACGTTCCCCCTCCCTGCAGGAGTGGGAGATCAGAGCCTGTGGGTTGCTCTGGGAATACAAAACACCTCAGGGCTTTGTTTTTGGAGGGTTTTGCACCCCTTTTGTGACTACTGTTTGTTGGCTGGATTGAGTCTGCCTGACAGGAGACTGTAGGAAGGTGGGGATTGGCCTCCTCTCCCAAGGAACAAGGGACAGGACAAGAGGCTTCAAATAGCACCAGGGGAGGTTCAAGTTGGACATCAGGAGGAATTTCTCCATGGAAAGGGTGGTCAGGCATTGGAAGGAGCTGCCCAGGGAGGTTTGGAGTCCCCATCCCTGGAGGAGTCCAAGGAAGGCCTGGACTCAGTGCTCTGGGCTGAGGACAAGGTGGGGATTGGTCACAGCTTGGACTCAATGATCCTGGAGGTCTTTTCCAGCCTCAGGGATTCCAGGATCTTGTGATATCCTTGTCTTGTGAGACACAACATTCCCATTTCAGTGCTTGCACAGGCAGTTACTTAGGAATTTTTCTTTCTAGGTTCTCCAATTACAGAGTTTCTACTTCTGTTCCTGTTGGCTTGGGAGACCTGTTACTTGAGCTGAGACTTTTTCCTTCCATGAAAACTAACTGGCACTTTGCCAGGGAGGGTTATGGAAGTGGGGCCTTCCACAGAAATAGGAGTTGCTGCAGGGAATGGCATTTTTTGGTCACTGGTAAGAGATTTTCCCAGTAACTTTGCTGTTGGAGTGCCTGCCTTTCCCAGGAAATGTAAAACGTCACCATTTGTGCACTCAAACGGGATCCAGGGAGAGTTTCAAAGTGTCTGGTCACATTTCATTGGGGCTAAGCTATAATTCACCTGTCTAAAATACATTAATCAAACTTATTTTCTGCACTCTGTTTCCTAACAGGGACTCACATATTTATTTTCTGTGCCAGCAGTGCTGTATTTCACAGGAATTCTAATATTTCAGCAGTGGTTAAAGACTCCTCATTCATATGGATTTGAGCTGCTCTTGGCTGAAAGGTGCTGTAAGAAGTGAGGGGCTGCATGTTTACACAATATTAGCTAAATATTGGATTAATTTTCTCTGTGCTTCACAATGAGCAGATCTTGGCATGTCCATGGAACTGAGTTCCAGAGGACCCTCTCGAGTGAGCTCTATTTTGCTGTCCAGGTCACAGGAACATCCAAGACAGGATTAAGCTCATTCTATGCAAGCACCTGGTGAATCCATTATTATTCAGAATATCCTTTGGCAGTTTTTTGTGATCACTTGAAGTTTAGGACATGGTGAAGTAATCCCCTGAACTTGGATGGTTTCTTGGTGGTGAGCTGAAGGACCTCATCTGGCAGCACCAGGGATGGAGCAGGAGCAGGGGGAGCCACCAGCTGTCCTGGATTCAGGATGGGATGGATTCCTAAGGATGGTGGTTAATTGCCTTGCCCCTCTATCCCTCAAACAACTGAGTAGGGAATGATGAATTCATTCCAACAACCCGAGCAGCCTGGGTTGGTGGAAGATGTCCCTGCTCATCACAGAGAGGTTGGGCTGGATGACCTTTACAGGTCCCTTCCAACCCAACAATTCTATGATTTCCTGATAATTTGTGCTGACACGTTCTTAAAAACAAAAGAAAACTCGTGAACATTTGTCTTGAGACACGTGAAACATTTGACCCAGCCCCACCCAGTCCATGTAGGGCCTCAGGGTTGCCTTCCCCAAAGCTTTTGAGCTGTTTCTGAACCAGAGCCGTGCTGGGAAGTGGATCAGTCCTTTGTTTTTAGAGGGAGAACTGAGCTTAGCGGCGTCTTTGGCATATCAATAAAGCCAGCAACAATAAAAAGGAACAGTGTTCATTATACTGCTGTGTGGGGAGTTTCTTTAAGAGTTGGGCCCTAAATGGTTTTTAATCCCAGGATGCACTGATTGTGATAATGTGGAGAGGCAAAGCAAGCATCAGTTATAAAATCATTGCAAATATGAGCGGAATAAAAAACGGTCAAAAGGATCTTGTTACAATTTCCGCTTATTCCACAAGGGTTTAAGGAAAGTAAAATAGGCAATGATTTTGTTTGGGACTTGTTTATGAAAGATTACTTTTTGTATAGGTAAGCCAAAAGGTTAAGGAAGTAAACAGAATTTAAATACAGTCAGTTTTAGTAATTTTTTCTGTTGTTTGCCTTAACTGCTTCCTAACATCATAAAAAAGCCTGCAGCACTCAGGTGGAAAGGAAAAAAAACTTCAAGCCAACAAGAAAAACCCACACCAAGCCTGCTTAAAGAAGTAAAAGCTGTAAAATGTAAGATATGGCACACCTATAAACTATAATTTTGCTTTTCAGCCGGCAAAAGTGCTGTAGATCTAAAATTACAATAAATCTCCAAATGTCCAGCATTGATTACTTCAAGCTTGTGGCTTTAATGGACAACAGAGCAGCACATTATGATGCCATGATTAAGGAATTGTGGAAAAGAGGGAGAGTGATTTTGGACTTTATTTTGGCACCTAGCAGAGCTCAACGTTACCACAATTATTGGTTTTCTGAAATATGTCCCTATGCATTATTCTGATCAGATTACTTGCATTGCACAATCCTCTGGTGAATAACAGGACAATAGCACAAAATAAATCTCTCTCTGAAATTTAATCTCCATGTCTGTAGACTGGCAAGAAGAACATCCACATCCCTCTGATAAGAAGTTGTATATTTTCCTGAATGGTAGTGTATTTTTGTTTTATAATTGTCCTTAATGTAAATTCTCCAGCAAGAAAGAAGTGATGTCAAAGATCTCAGAGGAAAGAAGGACTGAAATATGGGTAAAGTGTTCCCATAAGCTCAGCATGAAGAAACCCTAATTTTCTTAGTAAACTACAGGGGCGGGTGAATTCGGTGGCTCACAGAAATCATTAACCTTTCCCCTATTATTGGTTCTCAGTGTAATTTGTTTGATAATCTTCTTCCTCAGTGAATAACAGTCCACCTTATCAGCTAATAAAATATCCTCTCGTGCTGCTGCAATGTTTGGCACATGGTGGATATGATACAGATGACAGCAAAGCAGAATTACCTGCTCTTTTTGAGGTCCACCTCTAAGCCAGGGATTGGGAAGGAGCTGATATTTATGGACTGAAGGGTGAAAGTGTGTTTATTGTTGCTCATCCTCTGAGTTCCACGGACAAGCTGGAGAATAATTGTTATTTTAAGAAAGCAGAAAATATGCTGAGTTTTAAGCCCTTGCACAGGGTCAGAAATGAACCCTCCCAAAAGCTCAGGTGCTTCCTAATCCTTGAGACACCCATCAAAGAGCCTCTGATTTGCACACATTTCATCAGCATATTTAGACAGGTCTGTGTTGGGGTTTTGTCTCTAAAACAGTTTCCAGAGGCTGGTCTTGGATGGACACCCACCAAGGTAGGAGTTGAGGAAAAGTTGGTGCTTTTTTTTGTGCTGCATGCCAACTTCACCCAGAAATTGTGGAGATTATTGAACTTGTCTGGTTGAGGACTCAGGAATCCAATATGAGTGAAGTTTAAGCTGAGATCATCAGGATGTCTAAACTGGCACTGCACCAAGGCAGCACCATCCCAGCACTGGGGAAGGCCTGACCTTTCCATGATATCTTTGCCCATGCAGAGTAGCCCCTTTTTCCACATCTTCCTCATTCCTCCAAAATTATTTTTTCTCACCCATCTCTGCTCTACTTTGTGTCCAACAATTGCATTTCCCTCAGCTTCCACATTTCACTGCTCAGGAGTACTGTAAAATATCTGTTTGGAATAGTTTTGCTTACACTATCTTAAATTTGCAATTAAAAACCTTAATGGTATTTTTCAAATCTTATTTATCAGAGTTAATCATTAATTATCACTGACTCTACCCACAGCTGATTAACAGTTTTTCCTCCCTTCTTGCCTCACCTCCCTCCCCTTCTCTCTCTCCCCACTGCAGTGATTTAGGCTCTTTCCAGACTGTCTGGTGGCAGCACAGGCAGTGATGGTGGAGTGGCTGTGCCTGTCCCCTGTTTGCAGGATGCCACCTCTGCAGATGCACTGGTACCTCACACAAAATGAGTCACTGCTGTCATTCCTCACTCTGCTGTGAATTAGGTGCATTCCAGACTGGGAAATTCAGCCTGAGCTGTTTCCTGGGTGGCATTTTTTAGGTACAGTCTGTGAAGTGGCAGTGAGGAAGAGCAAGGGTGATGGTGCTCAGTTTTACCTCTCCCAGGAGTGCTCTGGTGCCATCCAGAGCAACCATCTCTTTATCCTCAGGCTCTTCCAGCCTGGAAAGATCCCAGATGATGACATTTTTCCAGATGCAGTGCAAGCAGCCTGGCATTTTTGTAGATGAAATCCTGTTCCTTTGGTGGTTTTGGGCATGGAATTCCAGGACAAGGGGGAATGGCTCAAACTGCCAGAGGGCAGGGTTAGATGGGATATTGGGGAGAAATTCTTCCCTCTGAAGGTGTGGCTGCCTCCTCAGGGTAGGTTGGACAGGGCTTGGAGTACCCTGGGATTGTGGAATGTGGCCCTGCCCAGGGCAAGGGGTGGAATGGGATGAGCTTTAAGGTCCTTCCAACCCAAACCATCCTGTAATTCCAGGATCCGATGGAAGCAAGGTTTGATGGTTGCCTTTGGAGCAGGTGAGGATGCTAAAACACCTGGTGGGGCTATGCCAGTTTCAGTGATCCCTGGATTTANAGCCAGGGATTGGGAAGGAGCTGATATTTATGGACTGAAGGGTGAAAGTGTGTTTATTGTTGCTCATCCTCTGAGTTCCACGGACAAGCTGGAGAATAATTGTTATTTTAAGAAAGCAGAAAATATGCTGAGTTTTAAGCCCTTGCACAGGGTCAGAAATGAACCCTCCCAAAAGCTCAGGTGCTTCCTAATCCTTGAGACACCCATCAAAGAGCCTCTGATTTGCACACATTTCATCAGCATATTTAGACAGGTCTGTGTTGGGGTTTTGTCTCTAAAACAGTTTCCAGAGGCTGGTCTTGGATGGACACCCACCAAGGTAGGAGTTGAGGAAAAGTTGGTGCTTTTTTTTGTGCTGCATGCCAACTTCACCCAGAAATTGTGGAGATTATTGAACTTGTCTGGTTGAGGACTCAGGAATCCAATATGAGTGAAGTTTAAGCTGAGATCATCAGGATGTCTAAACTGGCACTGCACCAAGGCAGCACCATCCCAGCACTGGGGAAGGCCTGACCTTTCCATGATATCTTTGCCCATGCAGAGTAGCCCCTTTTTCCACATCTTCCTCATTCCTCCAAAATTATTTTTTCTCACCCATCTCTGCTCTACTTTGTGTCCAACAATTGCATTTCCCTCAGCTTCCACATTTCACTGCTCAGGAGTACTGTAAAATATCTGTTTGGAATAGTTTTGCTTACACTATCTTAAATTTGCAATTAAAAACCTTAATGGTATTTTTCAAATCTTATTTATCAGAGTTAATCATTAATTATCACTGACTCTACCCACAGCTGATTAACAGTTTTTCCTCCCTTCTTGCCTCACCTCCCTCCCCTTCTCTCTCTCCCCACTGCAGTGATTTAGGCTCTTTCCAGACTGTCTGGTGGCAGCACAGGCAGTGATGGTGGAGTGGCTGTGCCTGTCCCCTGTTTGCAGGATGCCACCTCTGCAGATGCACTGGTACCTCACACAAAATGAGTCACTGCTGTCATTCCTCACTCTGCTGTGAATTAGGTGCATTCCAGACTGGGAAATTCAGCCTGAGCTGTTTCCTGGGTGGCATTTTTTAGGTACA
Source organism: Notiomystis cincta (assembly GCA_013398075.1). Lineage (NCBI taxonomy): Eukaryota > Metazoa > Chordata > Aves > Passeriformes > Notiomystidae > Notiomystis > Notiomystis cincta. The sequence goes on along the minus strand of VZRX01007333.1, from coordinate 36,070 downwards.
GTCTGTGAAGTGGCAGTGAGGAAGAGCAAGGGTGATGGTGCTCAGCTTTACCTCTCCCAGGAGTGCTCTGGTGCCATCCAGAGCAACCATCTCTTTATCCTCAGGCTCTTCCAGCCTGGAAAGATCCCAGATGATGACATTTTTCCAGATGCAGTGCAAGCAGCCTGGCATTTTTGTAGATGAAATCCTGTTCCTTTGGTGGTTTTGGGCATGGAATTCCAGGACAAGGGGGAATGGCTCAAACTGCCAGAGGGCAGGGTTAGATGGGATATTGGGGAGAAATTCTTCCCTCTGAAGGTGTGGCTGCCTCCTCAGGGTAGGTTGGACAGGGCTTGGAGTACCCTGGGATTGTGGAATGTGGCCCTGCCCAGGGCAAGGGGTGGAATGGGATGAGCTTTAAGGTCCTTCCAACCCAAACCATCCTGTAATTCCAGGATCCGATGGAAGCAAGGTTTGATGGTTGCCTTTGGAGCAGGTGAGGATGCTAAAACACCTGGTGGGGCTATGCCAGTTTCAGTGATCCCTGGATTTATGCAGGATCCACATTTGTCTGTTCCAGCATTTCAGCATTTACCTGTTACCTGCATGTGTGAAAGCATCCAGGTGCCTCCCTGTCCTTGGAGAGGGGGAAATCTGCCTCATTTATCCCACAGAGTAACATTTACCCTGTAGAATAACATTTATCTGCAGTCAACACAGGTTGGTTATCAAATATTTGTTTAAAATAAAAAGAAACCCAACAAACTGAGGACTTCTGTAGAGGGAAAGTGCAACTTTGTTGTGTTAGCAAAGGTGTTGCAGAGTGAAATGATGCTGCTGCTTAAGGTGATTGTAAATCATCCTTTCAGCTCAACAGGATTGAGTTTCAGGTGCTAAATTTCCAGGAAAAAAGAAGAGTTGTAAATAAATATAAATATATTGAAATACAGATGATCTGACTGCTGCCTGTCTGGTTGTTTTAAGGTATTGCCTTGTCCATGGCATTGCAAAATCCTTAATAGATATTATTTGTAATTATAGTTTGGTTTATCATAGATGTGAGCCCTCAATGAAGGAAGGTAATATATATTCCTTAAAATTACTTTAATACTTTATAACAATAACAATACTGAGCATTAAGAAAGAAATTGAAATTCAGAAAAAGAGGGACAATGTCTAGAAAAAAAATATTAATGTTGATTTTAGTAATTTGCAGCCCTCAACATTAACAACAGCTGGACTTGTGTGTCTATTTCACTGGGAAATGCTTAAATCACAGAGAACTGGGCTTAGTTCTGTCATAATTTCTCATTAAATATGTTTTATAGCACTTAAATTCTTCAAGGTTCTTTACTAATCTAATTCTCCAAAATGCCCAAAGCGGCCTGAAACTTAGAAATTCCCAGCAAACATTTCAGTAAAAATATTTTATAAGTTTCCAAAATTAAATATATAATGCTGATGCTTAAAAAATAAATCAGCTCAGGGGAAATTAAATGGGTATTTTTAAGATCTTAATTTCCAAAGTCTTAGAAAGATTCTGTACTTTACTGAAGAATTAGATAATTTGAAGGCAAAGGACACCAAGGTTTGGGTAAATACCCTTGAGCACAGCAAGAGTTGAGAAACACCATTTAAATGCAGGCAATGGGATTGGCACATTGGGATGAGGAGAAGACCTTCAGGACTGGCATAAAAAAAGAAAATAAAAGTGATAATTTAGCAGCAATTCAGAATCAGAAGTTGTTTGGGTTTTTTTTTGTTTTTGTTATGCAACGTGTTGTAGTAGGAGTATGTGGAATTCCTGTCCAGAAATGGTTGCAGAGAGGGAAAGAAGAAGAACAAGCCAACAGGATGAGAGGAAATGGCCTTAGGCTGCACCAGGGGAGCTTGAGGTTGGACATCAGGAAGAATTCCATCATGGCAAGGATTGTCAGGCTCTGGCAGGGGCTGCCCAGGGAGGTTTGGAGTGCCCATCCCTGGAGGTGTCCCAGGAAGGCCTGGACTTGGCACTCAGTGCTTTGGGTTGGGGACAAGGTGAGGATGGGGCACAGGTTGGGTTTGATGACCTCAAAGGTCTTTTCCAACCTTGATAATCCTGAGATTCTTACCTGCCTGGATCTCCTGGCATCTGAGGATCCATCCTTTTGACTCACTGCCTCCTCTCCTAGGCTTTCTCTGCATCTATAAATTCACCAAGCCCGACTGGGAGAGGCTTGCTAAGGCTGCCTGGGGATAGGTGTCCTTGTTATTGCTTCTGAGATTGCTGGGGACATCCAGTGCAGGCAGAAAGGGGCCAGGGACAGGAGGACAGAGCACCTGCAGAGTGCCAGGAGAGCTCCCTGGGGGCATCAAGGAGCTGCCTGTGGATGGCAGGTGGTAGCACACATCTCCTCTGGAGCCAGAGGGGCTGAGTGGGAAGCCTGGAGATGAGGCTGCCTTGGCCACAGCCCAGCTGAAGCCCGGGAGATGGCTGAGTTCAGTGGCTGGGGATCAAAGCTGCAAACGTGGAGCTGCTCTTGTGCCAAAAATCTTCACCTCGACCCAGGATGGCTCAGAGCCGAGGTCCCAGTGAATCCCAACTGTCCCTGGCTGAGTGTGAGGGGCCTGATGTGAGTGAATTGCCAGTGGAGTTGGTGCTGGCAGAGGTCCCCAGCCCTGCAAGGTCAGGCTGTCACCTGCATTCCTCCTCCGAGGTTCTTTCCGTAGAGCTCGGTAGGTGTGCTGGGAAAGTCTGAAATAAAGCCACCTCCAGGTACTATGCAGAGGGTAATTCCCTCATAATTTACTCATATTTTAATCTCTATTCACCAGAGGAGAAGTAGAGGAAAATGAGGGGTGGTTTATCAAGAGTGAAGATTCAAACCAATGGCAAACCTTGCCCACATTCGGGCTGTCCACTGAGCTCTGTTCCCTCAGCTGTGCTGATTTCTCTGGCTTTGCCTTGCCAGCCCATCATTCCCCTGCTCTGCTTTTGCCAAGGCAGGATAGGAACCTCTCTTTAACAAAACCCACCCCACAAAACGAGCTCTTCCCGTGTTTGCTCCCGTGCTTGTCTTTGGCAGCTCCTCCGTGCCTTGTCCCTGAGCTCAGTTACTCATCGAGCTCATCGGAAATAAACAGGGCTCGTTCCTGTGCTGCCCACCCAACATCCCTTTGTGCTACCAAAGGTGGCAAAATATCCCAGCAGGGTTTGGGGCTTTTTGTTGGGGTTTTTTTCTGTAAACACATCCGAAAAGGAACAAAAAAAAAAATAAAAGAACAATGCAGCACGGCGGCGTCCACGCAGACAGTTTAACCCTTGGGTCAGCGTGTTTGTATTTCACTTATTGGATTGTTAATAGATTTTCTTCATTTGTGCGAGACATTGTGAATGATGTGCTGAGGCCTTTCTATTCCTTCTCCGTGGTCCACCTGTAAGAAGATAGCGTTAAAAGCTGCTGGAGTTTCTACCTCTTGACAACATCCCAGCTGTAGCCTCGCAATAGCAATCCTCCCGTGGCAGTTTTAATTATCGGCCCCGGCGATACCATCAGTAAGTGTGTAATTACGTGTCACTTTCCTGGCTGTTGGGTATGAAAAGTGGAACCAGTGAGATGATGATCGTTGAAGCTGTAGACTCATATTTAAACAATTCAAAATGTGTAACTGGCAGTGTCATTAAACAGAGAGAGTCTGACCCCAGCTGTCAGTTACTTTTCCTTATGCAGATTTTTTTTCATGCTGTCTGTCAAAAGAGCTCCATGGGCTGAGATGGGACGGGAGAGGCAGCGGAATGAAGGAGAGCTGCTCTCCTCCTCTCCTGCCAAGGTGGTCTTTTACCCTAAATAAATATTGCTGGAGAGACTGTAAATAAACCTGGGACAACGCAGGAAATTATATAGACTTTGGTGATGAATAAACAAGGGGAGACTATCAAACACAAAGGCTACCTTTCAAAAAATATGAATAAAATGGGACTCATTAGCCTGAACTTAAAGAACAAGGCTTATGGTAATTTGGGGGATTCATTACTGAAGGATAAAAATGGAATCATTTTCATTTCTCCCTGTCCGCCGAAAATTTTTTGAAGCTGTGGCAGATAAAGGAATGACCTGAAGGTTATTATTATTATTATTATTTAAATCCATATATGTACACACAGACATATATATTTATATATATGAGAGTGACAAGCATGCATGTGCATACATATCTTACATATCTGCACTGGTAATAACGATTTCTGAACATTGCCCTCAAAAATTATCATTATAATATGGATCCCTTTCACTTCCACTTCAAAGTCAGCAATGTTTAAAGTGTGCAAAGTACCAGAAACTTGTCTCCTGTCCAATATATGCTAAATAGATGGAAAAAATAAATATATGTGCATAGGAGTAGGCAAGTAAAGAATTTTTTTTCAGCGAATTGAGTCAGAAATTTCTAAAATGACAACTCTGCTGTCTGAAGACAGGCACAAGTGGTTTGACTGGGAATTTGGGGTTGGCATGCCAAGAGTTAATTTCGGAAAGACAAGGAAATAAATGGAATAGTACTTTGGAAAAAAAATTAAAATAAAAATAATTTTTTTTAAAAAAAAAGATTGGAGGTTAAACAAACATTAGTCTGTGAAGAGAGAGAAAAATGTTTCTTTATTTTTAAAATGTTTACACTTCTCAGAATAAACCCATAAGACACCCTAATTTAAAGCTTTGGAGTTCACGTGGACTCCAGCAGCAGCAGTGGAGCAGAGGCATGCTGGATGTTTAGCCTTTGAAAAAGCACAGCATCAACACTTACTTTTGCAGTTTTTAAGGGGAAATATATTCATTTTGTGAGAGTGTGTGTGTGTTTCTGTACGTATCTGTGTATAAAAGCTTTGCATATATTTCTTGTTTCAAAGACAATGCCACGGAGCAGCGCATACAGGAGTGCAGGCTATATTAATTGCAGCAGTACTTTCATACTTGAAAGTAATAAATAGGCACGTATTAAATCCTCTAAGGATTAATTTGTATTTTATCAGCTGTGAAAAGGGCAATTTTTTACATATCCAGACTTAAGAGGTAGCCCTATTAGACCTTCATTGGAAAACAAATTCTGCATATATTTTGTACCAGGGCTTTTTATTTTCTTTCTGTTACTCCCTTCTCCTCTTTCCCCCGTCTTTTTAAAAGCCTCCCTCGTAGCAAGTGGTTATGTAAGGCAGGGCTGGGGAGCTCTGCTGAGCTGTGGACGGACAAACTGCCCCAGTAAATTCGGGAGAAAGCCCGGCTGAGCCCCCCACGCCGAGTCGCCTTCAGCGCCCGCTTTCCCGTGGCATTTGAAGCACCCAGTGCTTAAGGTCATCCCGTTCTGATCCATCCATATTCATGCCCTGGCACTTCTCCTTTCCAGCTCTATTTACAAATTATTTGCTGTTGCCACTAACGAAGAGGAGCAGGGGAGCCCCCCCGGCCGCAGAGCCAGATTTTGCATGCCAAGCCACCGCTTCTCTTTGTCGCTCGTGGAGCCGTCTGTAGGGTGGAGGATTTTCAAGTTCTGTGTCTGTCCTACTTGCATGTTAGCTGCAGGCGATGTGCATCACAGGGAGCAGGCAGTCCCTTGGGGAGGCCCCACTTTTCTGCATTTAGTTGCTTGCTTTGAAAGCAAAGGATGCTAAAAAAATTAGCTCTTTTCGGAGTGTGGGATGACTCGTGCACAACAAACAGATTCAGAGTTGAAGGCGCCTGTGTTACTTTTTTTTTTTCCTGTTGGAAGGCAAGTTAGGATTTTTAAAGGGGCACTGCACGTTTTGTTTATTCCCAAAATCTTGAGGTGATTCAAGCAGATGGGAGGTGTTGGAGCTCCTGAGTGTTGAGGCTCTGGAACCTCTCTTGGTGGGGGTGAGAAGAAGGGACTTGGAGGAAATCAGCAAAGCTGACCCCAAATGCTTTGCAGAACTAGAATCCTTACAGAATTACTAATGTTGGGAAAGTTCTCCAAGATCCTGGAGTGCAACCTAAATCTCCTGTGTCTCAAACTCTGTCCTTTGAGACTGGGCTTTCCACAGGTTTTCCATGTGAAATTTGTCAATACAGTTAAAATCAGTTGAGATGCACTTGCTGCTGCTTCCCAGCCTGGAATTTGGGAGGCCAGCTCCTCCAGCTCCAGGCTGCACCTCACTTCAAGGTTTCACTGGTCCAAAAGTCCATTTCACTAACTCCTTTTCACAGAGAAGAGCAATGAAAATGTTGACTTACAAGTGATTTTCTCTCTGAGTTTGGAAGTTTTCCCAAGCAGTGTAAGCTGGATGAAGGATCACCAAATGTTTTTGTTAATTTGCTTTTCAAAGTGCCTTGAACATTTCCAGTTCATCTGAATTCTTCTTTTATGAATTGATGGCAGTCTGGGGAAAAAAATTTGGTTTCTATGGGCTCTTGAAACAAATCTGCTGTTATCCTTTGTGCTGCCTCTGCCTGGGTGCTCCAGGCTCATTTGAAAAGTAAAGTGGTTGTAGACAAAGCCATGGCCACAGGAATGGGAACCCCAAAAGTTGTTTAAGCACTGGGACAGCTGAAGGGCTGCTCAGTGAAATCCCTGTCCAGTTGTGGCCTTTGGTTCTCCTCTCATTGTCAAATTACTCAAACTCAGCACCCACTGGTGGGACCCTCTGAACAAGACAGGAGCATCATTGTGACCCCCTTTACTGGTAACTGTGAAACCAAAACTCAGAGCAGTATCTTGCTAATCACAGCAGGCACTCCAGGATTCTCTGCTTTTCTATTTTAAAGCAGTATCCAAGCCTGAGTTATGGGAAAATATCTATTTTTTGCCTTATGAGAACAGCACAACCACTTCTGTTTTGGTATCAAAAGAATAAAACCAAGCTTTACTACAAAGATAGTAATTTTGGATGTAGTGGAATAAAATCCAGTGGAGTGTGGGGCCAGTGGAGTATTTCCTATGTATGATTTCAATAAGGAGCAGCTACAATCAGGCATGTTCTGCTGTGGAGGAGCAGCCAGCTCCTCCTGGCCTCAGCACCACGGGAGGTTTAAGTTGGATATTGGGAAAATTTCTTCATGGAAAGAGTTGTCCAGCCCTGGCACTGATTGCCCAGGAGAAGAGTGGAATCACCATCCTTGGAGGGGTTTAAAAGCCTTGTAGGTGTGGAACTTTGGGAATGGGTGAGTGGCGGCCTTGGAAGGGCTGGGGAATGTTTGGGCTCGATGTTTTTAGAGGGGCTTTTCCAACCTGAGCTTTTCTGTGATTCTCTCTGTTTTCTTCATGAACTTATTTTCTCTTTATTAAATTGGATTCAGTTTATGACTGCTTTAGGACAAAATGTACAGCTTTTTGACTTTATCAAAGAACAATGTTCAAGTAGCCAGGACTCAGAGCTGTGCTGGGTAATTTGCAGTGTCCCAGTGCTCCCCCAGTGTCTGTTCCTCAACGTGTGTTTTTCCTTTCTGTCTTTGCCACTTTCCCCAAAGCCATGGCTTATTTCTCCCTCTGCTTTTACTCAGAGCAGAGTCAACCTGGATGACTCACGTTGCAAAAAAAGAGCAGAAAAAAAAATTTTAAAAAAATCTTTGCTTAATATTGAAAACTATCTTGAAATTATAAAGCAGGAGATGTACTTTGCTTATCACAGTGGAAACCTATTAGACAAGTACCCTTGGTGCATGGAAAATATATGCTTTTAACAGTTTTAATCCTTTATCAATTATTCATATGGGAAGGTTTTCCTGTATTTGTTCAGTATGTTGGGTGGAATAGCAAGCACGACTTTATTTGTCTAACAGTTTTGTTCCAACTGTAGCCGATAAGATATTTAACACCCCCAAACATATTTAATTTAAGAAATAAAGAGCCATTCTTTCTGTGGGGTTTTCCACATCATTCTTCTTTATTACACCAGGTTTTGCTCATCATACCATGTTCCTCCTCAGAGGACAGAGACAAATAACCGTTCCCCACAAGGACAATGTGTGTGTTGAATGCATTTTAAATGCTGCACTTTGTTATGATTGCAACCAACATTTTAAATATGCTGCAATCAAATTCCAAAATGACACGAGAAAAATGACATCAGAGAATAAATCTATTTGGCTGCACAGGCAACAGGAATGTTGGAGCTGGAACATGCTTAGCTTGAAAGTTAAAGATTGAGTACAGTGTTTATTTTATTTGCTTAAGAGAGGCAAGGCTAATTCATCCCTGTTGTGGAAATCAATGGATTACAGTATAAATATACTCTTCAAATATATTTGTCATATTACATGAGTTAAATAGCATTACCTAAATATAGTTTAGCTTTAAAATATCACATGAGATTACTGATTTGCTTTTACATTGTGCTGGGTTTGTTTAAACTATTCCAGGGTCTCACTCATGGCATACACAGTAATTCTGCCTATGGAATTCTAGTCTGGAAGAGGGAAACCAAAGTCAAATGAGCTTTCTGGTGGAAGCTGGAAAGTTGTACAACTGGCAAAGCCTGGGATAGCTGATGTAGGAACATTTTGTTTCTCCTCAATGGGCTTCCAACTAGGCTGGAAAGTCCCTGGAGTGGTCATTTACTGTATCATGGACTCTTTCCTTGTGTTTCTTACAGGTACAGAGCAACATGAGCCATTGGATGAAAGATCTTGGAGGGAGAAAAAAAATCCTACCCAACTGCTTGCTAAGAATGGTTCTGGTTATGAGAAGGAAACATTTTTATCCTAGTAGGATCATCCATCCCTGGAACCTGTTAAATACTTCAGGAATTTCTGGGCTGAGCCACTCTGTTTTCTGGCTGTGTTTTTAGGTATTGGCTCCTGTTAATATTGGTATGAATATTCCTTATCCATCTTCCTGAAAAATTCCCCATAAAGAAAATAAATGGTGTCTTACATACAAAGTTTTAAAGTGATGGTGGCTGAGATGATGGATTTAGCTTGTCTTACATGAAAAAAAAAAAGTAGGAAATAAAGTGGTATTTAAAAATGGGATTTGTTTGCCTTCAAAATTGTAGCTGTAGTTTTCTCCAAAGAATTGGAGCCGAGCAGGTGTTGCCTAGGTAGGAAAATTTCACTTAAAGATCTCTGAACTGTCCCAAACTGAAGTCCATTCTCATCCATAACGTAATTTAGCCCTTGACAGATATATAGAGCTCTTGGAGCTTTCTGTTCTTCACAAAATCTCCTGAGCTTCAAGTCTCACTGACCAGATGGGTTGTAATTTGGCCTCTGACATGGCACAGTCCTGCTGGAGGGTGAAAATTACCTGAACTGGCCAGCGCCGAGGTCACACTCCCGTCTCCTTCAAGTCATTTTCTCTTCTCAGGCTCCTGCCTCCCATTTCCCAGCACAGGGAGCTCTCTTTTCTGCATTTTGAGTAGTGCACAGGAGCGAGACGTGGAATATTTATCCCCTCGGAAGTCAGATATTATACTTAAATGTCTCAAGCCTCTGCTGCACATCAGTCACAGGATTGATTTGGCCTTAGTGATATCTGACTCCACGAGCAGGAAGCCGAGATTGCCCCGTGTAGGGTGGATTGGAACACTTTGTACTCTGTCAGGTGTCAGAAACAGCATAGAAATGTGCTTAATTAAGGAGAGCCTTGAGTGCTTTTCCAGGCTGAGAGTTCGTGGCAGAGCAAAGGGGACAGGTGACATTACAGAGGGGCTCTGCTGCAGGCTGCCCAGGCAGGAGGGTGGTGTGAGACCCTCCACAGGCAGGAGCAGCTTCACACTCACAGGCTCTGCTCCTCGGGAGGGACTTCAACAACCCCATTTCTGCTGGAGGGACAGCACAGCACAGCAGGGGAGGTGATTCCCCCTTGTGTCCCACTCTGGTGCACCCAGCCTGGGGCACTGCAACCTCCCTGGGCTCCCCAGCACAGGAGGCACCTGGAGCTGTTGGAACAAGTGAGGAGGAGGGCATGGAGATGCTCTGAAGGCTGGAGCCCCTCTGGAGCCAGGCTGGGAGAGCTGGGAATGTTCACCTGGAGAGGAGAAGGCTCCAGGGAGAGCTCAGAGCCCCTTGCAGGGCCTGAAGGGGCTCCAGGAGAGCTGGAGAGGGACTGGGGACAAGGGATGGAGGGACAGGACACAGGGAATGGCTCCCACTGCCAGGGGGCAGGGCTGGATGGGATATTGGGAAGGAATTGTTCCCTGGGAGGGTGAGGAGGGGCTGGGATGGAATTCCCAGAGCAGCTGTGGCTGCTCCTGGATCCCTGGAAGTGTCCAGGGCCAGGCTGGACATTGGGGCTTGGATCAACCTGGGACAGTGGGAGGTGTCCCTACCATGGCAGGGGTGGCTCTGGGTGATCTTTAAGGTCTCTTCCAGCCCAAACTACTCTGGGATTCTGGGATTCTATAAACAAACATTCATGCATATTTTCCATGCCTTTTTTTTTTTTTTTTAAATAAAAACAGAATAAAAATATTTTAGAAGAATTCCAACCACCTGTCACGTTCCATTATTAAACTGTTACTTCCTCAGGCCCTTATGCCTGAGCAGGTGGTGTGAATAAACTGTACTTAGAATGAAGTGAGGGACATTTTTCTCTTCCCAGTACCAAAAGACATGGATATTTTTGTGTTAGCATTTTCCCTTCCTTCTCTCTCTGAATTGCACCGAGCTCTCCTTGCTGCTTGGACATCTCTCCAAAATGCTCCAGAACAATAGCACGGGAAAAGATACATGGAGTGCATCTAATTCTGGGATTTACAGCCTTTCCTTCAGTCAGCTGAGAACCAGGGGTTGCTCCTGACTGTTTTCTCTCCAGGAGGAGTTTTCTTTGCTGGGTCATCCGTGCAGCCCTGGCACGGTGTCCCTGTGGCGCGGTTGTACCGACAACCTCCAGGTCAGCAGCATGTCTTGCAATGAACAGAATTTACCCTTTCACCTGCACATCCCCCTCCACTCTTGTATACAGCTTATTTCTTTTATTTTTATTTTCTTTTCTTTTGCACAGCAGAAGTAATTTTTTTTTTTTTTTGCAGGTGCAAAAAGGAGCCTTTCATTTTCCCCATCTTAGGGAAAAAAGTTAGAAAAAATTACACTTTCCTTACTGAAAGGCAATATTTTGCTTTTAGCACTACTTTATGTGCAGCGTTTTTTTAGCTCCTCTAATCTTAAATTCAGTACATGAATGGATGGATAATTTCCTCCCTGTCAGTTTTTTCATGCTGCTGAATTATTTACTACCCCCACAACTTGTAGCTGCGAGTCCACTTATTCCTCGTTGAGCCGTAGCCGTGCGAGAAGCTCCCGTTCTCCCCTCTCCTGGGGGGCTTCCAGGCCTGGGGAAGCATCCTCAGAGGGGAGCCCAAGCAGGACCCCCCAGCACCCCCCAGAACAGAGTCCTTAAGTACCACAGCCCGGATCCAGCTAATTTGTCTTCATCATTCATATCTCCCAAATCCTGAATCATTTTGGTTGCCCTCCACTGCACCTTTTCAATCTCTGCAATGTCCTGCCTGTAAAATAGTGACCAGAATTGCACACAATATTTCAAATATACTCCCACTAATGTCTTATATAAAGTAGTGCCAGAATAACTTGTGCTGATTTATAATCCTTACAAATATATATATTTGTTTAGCTGCTGTTGTTGGGGTTTTTTTATTGCTGCCAAACATTGAACATATGTCTGGTGGTCTGAAGGCCTGTTAAAGACAACGAATGAATCACATTTTCTACATGACAAAAGAAAACACCTTTATTTTTTATCATTGTCGAGCTTGAGTGGTGATATAAGATAAATTGAAACAACACAAGGAAAAGAGAGTTTAGGAAAGTCGAGTAATAAGGTATTGGGTTATAAATGAAGTCCTCCAGTGCCTGAAGTTAAAAAGTATCCACAGGCTCTTCACACTTCTTACAAAACAAATAAATCGCCCAACGGGGAGGTGCTAACGATGTCCTGCTTGGAGCACAGAAGGCTCTCCCACCCTTTGGGTGTGGAGAATCTGACAGAACATTAATGGGAATTTTTCACTGGTTTTAGCTGTGGGAATATGCAGTGTGATGCTAATGCACAGAGCAGCCCTGTTCGGGCTGTGGGTGATGCTCTGTTCCTGATGGTGTCAGCAGTTATGGTTTCTACGTGGAAATGAATTTCCAGCAGTTGTTTTGGATCTGCTGGGTAAGATCCTGGCCCTGTTTCTGGAGATGTACCATTAATATTCTGAAGTAATGCACTTTGATAATGTTATTTACAGTGGAAGAGAATTGTGAGCATGGACAGAAGTGACACATTGCCAGAAGATCTTACATTTAAAATGTAAGATTACATTTAAAATGTACTAAACCATCTCCCATTCCCAACCAAACCAAACCAAGGATTATCATTTTGTATAAGATCTGGAAACAAACTTGAAAAAACCAAAGGCCAGTGTTTTCAAGGAGAAATGACCCTAAGAGGGGATGGCAGGCCACAGAAGACCAGCAAGAATTTCCTCTTAATTGATGCAGCAAGGTTTGAAACCTGCTTGTTTCCAGTTTGAGAAGAAGTTTTCGATGGCTTCCACCTGCTCCAGTCTCCACTCTGCGGTGCAGATGACCTGCATTAACGGCCTCCTTCTCCCAAGACAACGCTCTGCTATTAATGTATTGTCCCAGTTCTAGCCTGGCTGGTGGCCATTATTGCCAATAAATAATGGCTCTCGTTCCACAGACTCCTGTGTAGGTCTGGGGACACGAAATTCATGTGTGCCACCAATGTAGATCGAACGTAACCTTGACATTAATCAGACAGGTGGAATTTAAGGCTTCCCCAGTTTTTCCAGTGCCACTCTCCTAACAAATCAAGGAGTTCTTCTGCAGTTTTCTGGCCAGCTAATGTAAAAAGCCCCCACACCTTCCTTTCCCCCTTATTGCTTGGGGTTTCTTTTATTTTTAATCACATTTACTCTTTTAATACGATCATTACAATGTTTACAAATATCTCTGCCTTCCCAGCGCTCTCCCGCATCCTAAACGGGCTCCTGTTTTCCAAGAGCAAACAACAAATGGAGCAGACCTTTGAAGAAACCCACCCCCGATTAATAGTTAATGATGGCTCGGGAGAAGGAACAAAGCCCGTGCGATGTGAACACGGATCAGCCCTTTTATAAGCGCGGCCAAACAGTTTGTAGGAGCGCCGATGCCCGGGAGCAGCCTGCTGTGCCCTCCTGCCGAGACCAAGGCTGGGCAGCGGGCTCGGCGCGGGGGGCCCGGGCCCCCGGGGGGTGCGCCCCAGCTGCCCCCCTCTCCCGGAGCACAAGGAGCTGGTTGATGCAGGAGCATCCCCTGCCGACCAGCGCCTGGCAACCAGCGCCTTGCCAAGGCGTTAACCCGCCGTCCTCTCCCGGCTGCGGCCGGGCCGAGCTTGGCCAAGGCTGATGCCCGGCACGAGGCTCTGCGCCCCGCACAGCTCATGGGTTCCTTTGGGTTACAAAACCATTGGCTGCTGGAGTCAGAACACCCAGAGCTCAGCAGGGCACATCCTCAGCTGGTGCTGATGGGGCTCAAAGCCGAGGCAGCGCTTTGGAGGAGAAATTCTTTGCATCCCCCGACCCTCTTCCAGAGCCCTCCTTCCCCTCACAGAATATTTCAAGTTTAGGACTTCAAATATTTCTATTAATAAATTACTATGCATCATGTCAAATTAGCATTGCCATTACTAAAAGATTAATAGCGACAATGCGTTGTGGCACTCCATTGCTTCAGGGTAATTTTCTTTTGTTCATGCTTTGGCATAATATCGTAGAGCAGAGCTGCAGAACTACAGAGCATAAATTTAGGCGCAGCCCCTCAGCAGAAGAGGCAATCCTAATCATAGCAGAGGGCTGGCAATTAGCTCCCAACCTTCTGGGAACGTCGCCTTCATCCCGGGATGAGCGCCGCCCGATATCCCTCGCACCTCTCTCACAGCGAGACAGATCCCAACGTTTATATGTTTTTATTTACTAAGTGCTCGGGAGGAATAAACAGGGATAATTTGCATATGAAGCCTTTTTATTTGAGCCCTTGAGTAATTGGCGGGTTAGCCGTGGTGTGTGCACTTAAGTGCGCGTCACGCCGGCAGCAATCTTCCCTTCCATAAATTCTCCGTCCTAACTGGAGTTTACAAGGGGAGAAATCGCTCTGGTGCTCGGGTCCCTTTCCATGGAGCTTGTAAAAAGGAGGAACTTTTTTTTTCCCCTCGGCCTCCTCGGGCAGGGCCACGACAACAAAGCAATTAAACGAGGTGGCTCGGTGGCTGGGACCTGGAATCAAGGGTGGGAGGTGCATCCTTCCACCCCGAGGATGCACACGAGGGTTTCATACCTGCAGCTTAATGATGGGCAGGGAGAGGAAAAGCATCTAAATCTCATTTTGAGACACAGCCCTTTTTGTTTTTTACTGGTTTAACAAATGGCTTTCACGAGTGAAATTATTGCATTATCATCTCTTTGGCTTCACGCTGGATACATCCAGGAAAATATCGTCAGGATGGCTCTGTTTCTTGCTTAAATATCAAGTATTGGTATTTTTAATGTTTTTGTAAACATTATATATTTTAATACTTGAGAAAATGTATCTCATAAATAAGCTTTATTATCTGTCAAAAAGGATGAAAATATAACTTTACATTTCTGTTTTAAAGTAATTTTAGTGCCTATTAGCTATAAAGTAACAGTTATATATAATTTAGAGTATGTAGTCACTCGAAACAACTTGACATTTTCACACAAACACAGAACCTTAATAATAGTCTTGGGATTTCATTGGAAGTATACACCACTACAGGATATTAAAATAACTTATGGTGCACTGTAATTCTTGTTTTGTATTTGTCCAAGTAGTTTTGAAGCATGCTATAAAGCAGAAAAATAAAAACCTAAGCTCCAAAGTCAGCTAAGCTGCATTCTTAAAGTTATAGCAGTCTTTTCATATTAAGTATGATTAAACCAGCTGACATTTCTCGTTGTCATCTTTCTCTTCTCCCTTCCTATTAATATGCTGTGCTTAAAATGTAAATGCTCTGCACACGGCATTTTTTATTTAAAGCCCTTGCAATTGTTTGCTTAAAATTATGATGCTGATTGTATTCATTCAGAGATCAGAATAAGAGCCTGAAAACTGTAATTTACTTGTTGATCTCAGGGTAAACTCCAGATTTGTGCAGTGGAATACTTTCAGCACGGGAATGCTGAGCTCAGACAGCTCCAGAAGCCCAGAGATGCTTCTTCCTATTGTTCTGCATCCAAGTAAAAATCAGAACCATGAGGGCAACACTGGAGCTTCACCAGTCTGAGCAGTTTCTTCTTGAATATAAAAAATTAATAAAATTAATAACTTCCATAGATTTTAATTTTTTAAAACAACCTGACAGAATCCATTGCAATTAAAAATTTGCCCAATTTTAAACTTGTTCTTTTAATTGTAATTGGAGTGGCCTGTGGGTAGGGATTAGGTGAGTGTACAGATGTGCACAAAAATTAATATGGACTTGGAGGAATGGCCTCATCGCCATAAAAGGGCCGACCAAATGTTCACAGATGGAATTTGAGTGGACCCTTATTGAATAAACTTGTAGGGCCCACTTGGGTCATTTCTGCATCAATCTTTTTTGGTCTGTTTGGAAAAGGCACAGTTCAGGCCTTTTCCACCATAATTATTCTCATGCCTGATCCATTAATTTTTTAATTTGCATTAGGGCTGCCTTGTGACAGAACCACCACTATCAACAGGAAAAAATTGAAATGCAGTTTGGAGAAGCTTGTGGCTACACTGATTTTTTTAACCTTCCTTACTAGGATATGGCCAAACAAAATAATTTAACCTATCAGTACTGTAGCCACATCAATGCAAAAATATAATGTATAATTAAAAGTCTTGCTCTGTCAAGAATCTTTCAAAACCTGGTGATAATTGAAATAGAGAATTTGGTGATATAAAATGAAATAACTTTAAAATATTACAGCTTTTTTCTTCCTTTCCTTTCTCTCTCAATGTTTATTTTCAAGGCCAGGTTGGACAGGGCTTGGAGCAACCTGGGACAGTGGAAGGTGTCCCTGCCCATGGCAGGGGATGGAACTGGATGATCTTCAATGTCCCTTCCAACCCAAATCATTCCATCAGCCTAAGATCTCTTTTTTTATTTAGATATTTCTTTTCAACTGCTTGATTTACAAACATGCATATCAAAAACCAAATCCAGAAGTTTTTCTCTTTATACCTTTTCTTCCCAGGAGTGCCACTGAATTTGTACACAGCAGAGGAGAACAGGAATGAAATGGAATCGTTAAACTGTGAAAAATGGAAATAATTGTAACAACAAAATAAAGCAAAAAAAAAGGACTTATTTCAGGAAAACAGATTTTGAAAATGTGTTGGGGTTTAGAAGCACCTGTTCCATGGACTGAGGATGGATCATGGAATGGTTTGGATTGGAAGGGACCTTAAGGACCATCCCATTCCCACCCCCTGCCATGGCAGGGACACCTTCCACTGTCTCAGGTTGCTCCAAGCCCCCCATGTCCAACCTGGCCTTGGACACTTCCAGGGATCCAGGGACAGCCACAGCTTCTCTGGGCAACCAAAGTACTGGATGAATAAAATAACTCAGGCTGTGAGTTTGAGGGGCTTGAAAGGACACATGTGGTCAAATGTCTCTCAAAAAGATGGTGGAAAAGAGAAGAAATGGACAGCAGTTGCCTAAAGAAATGGCTAAAGAGCCTTCCTTTTGTGATTAATTTTTTTTGTGTCCTTCATAGCTTTGAAAGCAGAAACAGATTTGTTTAAGAAGGCATTTGATTTTGACATTCCCAGCTGTTTTCTCCAGACTGGGAGATTGACTTAACCAGAGCACTTTGA
The DNA here is from genome assembly GCA_013398075.1 of Notiomystis cincta. Classification (NCBI taxonomy): domain Eukaryota; kingdom Metazoa; phylum Chordata; class Aves; order Passeriformes; family Notiomystidae; genus Notiomystis; species Notiomystis cincta. The sequence goes on along the minus strand of VZRX01007333.1, from coordinate 19,289 downwards.
GAACATCAGATAAATCTGGAAGAACAGAAAAGGGCTGTACAACATTCCAACACTTTCCCTCCCTGAAAATCAGAAACTGCCCATTTTCAGGTGGAAAAGAGATGGATACTTCTCTTTCTTACTCCCTAGAATATCTTTTTTCCAGCTAACCTTTTACTGCCAAGCAGGAGGAAGGAGAAATACCCGTGTTAACAAGAGTTCTGTTGGGTTTTTGAAGCTCCAGGTATTTGGTGTAGCCCACCAAACTCTGTGAGAGTTGCAGGTCCCTTGTGTCATTAGAAAAGCTGCTCCTGGTTGGTTTTGATGGGGAATGTGTGGTAATATTATCCATTAAAATTGATTCTGGTGCCATTGTACAGAGGTGGTGTCATAAATAGAAATCTGGCAGCTGGAATTTGGATGCAGCTCCAAACTGGATTTTCCTTTTGCTTTGCTTTGCTTCTTTTTCTCTACTTCATGCCTTTTTTATAGCTTCTAGTTGAGGTTTTATGGTATTGTTGGGCATTTTTACATGCTCAAATATGTGGAAATTTATAAATAAATAAAACAATTCTGGAATTGAAAAGCACAATAATATGAATCACCTGGCTGTGGAAAAGGTATGTAATCAAAGACTTGCTTTGCCTCTCTCTGTCTGGGCTGTAATTTCAAAATGTTTAAAAAACATTCTTTTTTATTTTATTTTTTTTTTTTTGTTAACTTGGGCTCATCTAAGTAGCTGAGCAGGAGGGAGAAGCATTAGAATATTGATCAAATAAATAGGCAGAAGGAATGGAAAATTAAAGAGCTGGGTGTCAGCAGGAGTGTGATAAGAGAGCCCAGGTCTCTGTAGTTGGGGTTTGCAGTTCCTAAAGGCAGCAGGTAGATAAAGGAACACATGGAAGCAGGAGCAGCTCCCTGTGGGACTGCAGATGACATTGTAACAGATGACTCCAGATGACAATGTAAGAGGAGGAATGGGGAGAAATTATATTAACAAACTGTAGTCGATGGGTATAATAAGATTTGAACTGCTGAATAACCCAACCTGAAAGACCAACATATTTTTCAAGATGGTTTAGAAGGATCCCACGATTGAGTGTGTCAAAAGCTGCAATTATGTCAAGAAGTATTACAAGGGATGGATTCCCAACATCAGCCACAATAACTGTATTATTACAAATCCTGATGAGCAGAGACGGGAAAAAAACAACCCCCGAAAACAAAACCGCAGTGAAACTTTTGTAATAAATTACATCCTTAAAATATGGGCTTTGGGGCTCTTCTTCTCTCCTAATAGTGATAGAAAAAAGCAGATTTAAATCTGCTTTACTGATTACAGGAACATACAGGGATTAAAAAAATCCATTTAATACACTCACTTTTTTAGAGTTTCAGATAGTCATAGTGGATGATAATACCTTTATGATATTTTCAATAGGGGAACTTAGCAGAGAAAAGATTTTTTTTCTCAGATATTGGCTCCAAGGGCTGTGCTGTTGGATAAAGATTTTGCTTCCCAAATTGTAAGACTGAGAGGGAATCACATGAAACTATGGATTATTTTTTTTTGTTGTTGCAGGAAGAGGTTCTATAATAAGTCTATCAGTTTTCTGGCATAAATTTGTCAGGGGAATAAATGTGTCTAATACATATTTTTGATGATTGATAATAGTTTTCCAAGTCTGCTAAATAAGGAAGTAAGACATTTTCTTTCTATGTTTAAATGATGGGAAAAATAGCCTGGGTGTTATAAAAGAGCAAAAATATTATTAGTTCAGGGGATATGGAAGTTCTGAAAATTTTAGCTACGTTTAGAGGAATTTTTAGTTTTGTGCAAAAGGACAGCACTGTGCTGAATATTAGTAATTAATTTTTTCTTTTTCTGACTCATATTCACCATATGCAAATATTCAGTGGTTCAAGCACAAAGTCTCCCTAACTAAATTAAAATAAAAAAACCAATTCTGGAACATCATAAATCCAAGATTCAGGTTTTGGGGTTTTTTTAGCCAAGCCTATTAGGGTTTTGCAAATCCTGTTGCCCACATTGTTGGGTTTGCTGTTTCTCCTCCACACCTTCCATGGGGAGCAAGGGAAAAGTCCATTGAGGGTCTAAATGAGTGAATAAGGATAGAAATAAGGAATGGGGTTGTTTGGAAACCCTTTGGTGGGATATCCAGCAGCAGTTTAACACCAGAATGATGGAAATGTTTGAATGACAAATGAAAGGTGGGAGTGTGATCATAGAATCACAAAAAATCATCATGGTTGGAAAAGACCTCCAAAATCATCAACCCAAACCTTCAAACAACACCATCACCATATTCACCATCACAATGTCCCCAGGTACCAAACATCTACAGGCAATATGCATCTTTAAATACCATCAGAATTCTTGCTTTATTTGAACCCAAATTTATCATTTGTCTTGATCCCCTATTCATCCCTTTTGCCTGAAAATTTCTTTTTGCTAATATTGCAGTTTTGATAGCCTTCAGTACATGAAACAGCTAAATAAATAGAATTTGCAAGAGCACTGGATGAAAAAAATCTATCTTAATTAGATGCTTATTGAAATCGAGCACAAACTGCATATGAAACACGATTTCAAAACAGAAACAAATATTTTTTATTTTTATAGTTACTCAGTAATATATACATCTATTGCCAATGTCATGCACAACTTTTGGGGAGCAAATGGGAAAATGGAGATTGCTGCTGACCTTGGAGCTTTTCTAAAATAAGTGTCTCATATGATTCTAAAAATCTATAGTAGACTCATTTTGCAGCAGTGCAAAACTTTTTGTTCATTGAATTTTGCGTGCAAAGAATGGTGGTGAACAGGAAGGAGGAACATCAGCATGGATCCAGGGTTGTGCTGTTTGCAGCCCTTTATTTGTGTCATTAATGTCCTGTTTTATGAAGCAAGAATCTTTTTCTTACTGTCTGATATGATGGGATACACAATTTGATATTCAGTGTTGAATTCCAAGACTTGGTGTTCATATTTTTTGTCATTCATGTTCTGATTTTGTGAAGAATCCAACAGGGGGGGAAAGCCTGAAAACTTAGTATTTTGCATTTTAGAAAAGATACATTTCTGATGTGGGAGAAGAGAAACTGAGTAAAAATTTTTAAAAAATATATATTATCTGAAAAATGGCAAACTACTGTAAAGGAAAAATGGAGAGGTGAACCTTGAGAAATTTTATCTTTGTGGATTTGGCAGATGGAGCACTTGGTGGAATGGACTTGGCTGAAGGGTTGTGGGATTGATGTCCCAGTGCAAACCAAGTGGGGTTCCTTGGGGTCAGGACTGGGACCAGCTCTGTTTGACACCTTTGTTGGTGACACGGGCAGTGGGACTGGTGGACCTTCAACCAGACTGCCAACAACACTGAGCTCTGTAGAGGGGAGGGATGGGGCAGACAGAGAGACCTGGACGGGCTGGACCTCACAAAGGTCAATAGGGCCAAGTCTAAGGTCCTACAGCTGGGGCAGGGCAACCCCAAACCCAGACACAGGCTGGGAGGAGACCAGACACAGAGCATCCCTGAGGAGAAGGACTTCAGGGTGCTGGAGGATGAGAAATTCAACCTGACCCAATATTATGCACTTGCAACCCAAAAAGCCAAACATAGGCTGGGCTGCACCAGAGTAAGTGTGGCCAGCAGGTCAGTGGGGTGATTCTTCTCCTCTGCTCCGTCTTCATGAGACCCCACCTGGATCACTGCAGTCAGCTCTGGAGCCCAACAGAAGAAAGGACCTGTTGGAGGAGGTCAGAGGAGGCCATGAAGATGATCAGGGTGTAGAAGCAGGGTGAAACTCAAGTCCCACTTTGCTCTCCTGCAGCTGGGAGCAGTGTCCCTCATCCCAAAATGCATCTACTGGGAAATGCTTAAATAAAGTTCTGGAGATGCTGCTGGAGTCAAATATCAGACAAAGCCAAGCAGAGATGGAATCCTGGGTGGGAAGACTCTCCAAATGCCTCCTGAGGGCTCCTTCCAGGGACTGCCTCTGGGTGTTTGGACTTCCCTTCTCCTCTCTCCATGCTCTCACTCCCAGGGGTACACCAGAGACACAAAGAGCCTTTCATGAATGCAAATTTCAGGACAAGTTATTATTTTTTGCTTTCATGAAATAAATAAATTTAAAAATTGCTGGAACAGCTTGGCTTCCCCACAAATCTCCAACTAACCCTTGCACTCAATTATTCTTTGTGACCTTCTCGTGCCCCATGCCATGAATTGTACCTTGAGGTTATGAAATAGGTCTCAGAGTAGTTCTCAGCCACTCCTATACAGCTTTTGTATTCTGAGCCTTCAGACATTGTTGATTTGAATTTGAAATTTCTTTCCTGCATGTCTTGATCTGATAGAGCTTTTGCTTTTAAGGCTGAGCTTTAATTTGTTTAATCTGGCATATTCTTAATTATACGAGCTGTAAATTTTATTGTATTGTAAAGGCCTGAAACACACACATAAAGCTGCAGTGCCAAGGTACGACTGATTAACGGGACTGTCTTGCTCTTGGGTGTGACAGCAACATGCACTGTGGAACATGGAGGGGGTGTCTGTGAAGAGAATTCCAGTGCTGAACCACTGTCCTAGAGAATTTTGAGAACCTGTGGAGTTAATTTGTGAACCCATGCAGTGGAATTTTCAATTCCTGCCCACGATTGAATTAAATGGGGCTTCTCCTGTTCTTGCCAAGAAGGTTTAAGAAATGTGAGTGGGACAGGGTGAGCTAAATGTTAAAAAAAAAAAAAGGAAATGGCTGAAATGTCTTCCTGATGTCTCACTGGGAGATAAACTTCATCCCCCTTGTCAGTTATGATTACAGGGCTTCCCTTGCCAGGAGTGGGGCTGGGCCACGATTCATCCATCGGTGTCGGCTCCGCGGATTCTGCCGCCGTGAAAAACGGGAGCAGCAGCGGCGCTGGCAGAGAGGGGAACACGCTGGAGCAACGAGTGAGGACACACAATTATTTCATTATTCATGCGTGGGATCTCAGGAGACTCACAATGAAATTTCAGCTTCAGAAACACCAGCTTTTTTTTCCTGAGAGCCAGAGAAATTGCTCTGCTGGCTTAGCTGGTGGAAGTAATCCAGGCAGGGGTGGTGTTGGACACGGTTGGGTCAGGAGAAGGCAACCACATGAAAGGTGTTTTATTTCAAAGCAGGACATGGGGCCACGCTTTGCAGCCCAAGGGATGTTGTGGTACCATTTCTGAAGCACTGGGGTGGAGCTCTGGGCAGTTACCCTCGTTCTCTGCATTATCCACATTGACTGCTCTGCCCTTTATCTGTAGAATCATGGAATCAGGTTGGAAAATGCCTCTAAAATATCGAGTCCAAGGATTCGCCCAATTCTGCTAGCTCCACCACTAAACCACGTCCCCAGGTGCCACATCTACATATATTTTAATTCCCTCCATGAATGGTGACACCATCACTGCTGTGGACAGCCTGTGCCAGGTCTGGACAACCCTTTCTAGGAAAAAATTTTTCCTAATCCTAATCTAAACCTCCCCTGGCCCAGCCTGAGGCCGTTCCCTCTCCTCCTGCTCCTGTTCCCTGGGAGCAGAGCCTGCCCCCC
>VZRX01007333.1:0-13270 GCA_013398075.1 Notiomystis cincta | reverse complement strand
AGCCGTTCCCTCTCCTCCTGTCCCTGTTCCCTGGGAGCAGAGCCCGACCCCCCCGGCTGCCCCCTCCTGTCAGGGACTTGTGCAGAGCCACAGGGTCCCCCCTGAGCCTCCTTTTCTCCAGGCTGAGCCGCTTTCCCAGCTCCCTCAGCCTCTCCTGGTGCTCCAGCCCCTTCCCCAGCTCTGTTCCCTTCCCTGGACACGCTCCAGCAACTCATTCCAGGCAGTGGCAGGAATCACTAGTGCCTGAAGTTTCCAAAGGGCTGGTCATTGTTAGAAGTCCCTGGGGAGATGCAGAGGAGGGGGAATATCTGTGTAGTTTCCATTCCCCATCTCTTCCTCTATCTGTGCTCAGGGGGCTGCTGAAAGCAGAGCCAAGTCCCTCTTGCCGTGTGTGTAACTTCGGTCACACGCTGCCTTTCATCAGGAGCTCTGGGTAGCAGGCCCAGATAGTCAGCAGTCATCTGGTACCTGCAGATAAATCTGGGACAGTTTGTTAAGTGACTGATGCCTTTTGCTAAGTCTTCTAAGTATGATTAATGTGCAGAAATGTCTGGTGGGGCGATAGGTAAATAGGGAAAACAGAGGCACAGTGCCCCAGCCTGTTTGTGCTTGTCCATCCGTGTGCTTTGATCAGGGGAAAAGTTATAGGAGCTGCTGATAGCCCAAACCACTGCCTAAGAGAAACCAGGCACAGCCAAGGCATATCACAGTCCCAAATCCGAGAGCTGCATGAAAATCCAAAACTCCCCTCTTAGAAAAACTAAAACTCCGGGCTTGGAGGCTGAAGAGAAGAGACTGAAAAATGTGACTCATTCTGTAAAAACTTGTTCAACCCAAAGCAGGCACCTTCACATCTCCTGCAATGACACATTTTAGGGAATCTAATCCGTGACTTTTTAATGGTGAGAGATGGGAATACCATAACAGCTACGATCAAAAAAAGAAGTAAAATATGTGGGGTTGTTTTTGCTGTCAAGACTAATTATTTGTATGATATGTGGAGGTCTTCAGCATATTCTGCTGATTTTAATGGTGTGGTGTGGGGGGTCAGAGACCATGTCAGGGTGGAAGACCCTATCTGGCCTCCTGGACCACTTTTTTGGGAACAGAGTTGCATTAATGGCAGTAATTGCTCTGCGCTCAGCCCAGAGTTCAACACACACACAGTGACTTGAAGACAAGTGATATCTCAATACTCACATTGCCTTGGCATTTTTGAGTACTTTGCTCTCTAAATGTGTGTGGGCAGGTTCAGGTTACCTGTCTCTGAAGGCTCCCCGTGCTCCTCTGGGCTAATTTAGCTCACCAACGGCAAATTAATTACTCTCCAGCCTGCTATTTATTTCCACGTGCACAACAGAGAAGTATCCCACAGATAGGCAGATCTACAACCTGCCAGCTGACATTATTGCTGACCTGACAGGTAGGGGCTCAACTTCTGGGTGTCCTGGAGTCCTGCATGTCCACAACTCACTTCACAGCCAGCAGTTCTCCCAGGATTTGCTGCTTCCAGGAGCTGCTGGCTACCACAGAGCCGAGCCCATCCCACACCAAAAGCAGTGGGAAAGTCCTGTGGATGCTTTCCTGAAATACATTTTGCTTCTGTCTAAAAAGTTCAAGTCACTTGTGATCTCATCCTGCACATTTGAACCACTGGGGGACATTCTGTGACTTAATAAAAATGGGTCACAAGTGTGCTGGGGGATGTGTCAGACAGAAACTCCAGCTCAGCAATTCCCCCAAATAATCAGAGGATGTAAAATTGTTTGGGCCAGTTATGGTTTTCCAGATAACCCTTCAATTTTTCCTCCTATGTAAAGGCTAATATACTGCTGGCTGCTGCTGCTGGAGGTTTGTTCTTAAACCAGCCATCATTTTTGTACTTTCATGCATATCTTTAGAAAATGATGAAAATATTTCATTGCAAACCAGAAAGGGAAAAAAAAAAAAAAGAAAATCAACCAGTAAACTTGTGTACAGTGAGATAAAAATCAGTGTTTCATTACTTATTTATTTATTCATTTATTTAAAAATCTTTAACCAGAAAAATTCATTAAGATGCAATATCTCATGTACAATGATGGCCTAGGGACGGGAGATGGATTAAAAAATGTAAATACTATTGGGCCTAATGTGTGCACCATTAACACAAATATGAAATTAATGTAAAAGTTTCTGACAGTACAAACTTGGCTTTAACTCTTTAAATATATGTTTAAAATAGTGCAGAATGGTGGTAGGATTTGGCAGATGAGAGATGCAGTAAACAAGTGTGTCTCAAAAGAGACAAAATGTCAGCAAAATAATTGCCTAGCAGTACTTCATATCAATTAATTCATTTGTATTTAATTAAAAGGAGTCATAACAATTGGCTGCTGTATAAAAGCCCCTTAGCTCTGGAGTCTTCTATGCCTTTCGTTAGTTTTCTGGGGCTGGATATTGTTAGCCTTTTTGAATAATTCAACCCAGATCTATTTCCTAAACAGAAAATCTATCTTGGAGTTATTCCCTTTTCTGCAGGGAAGTAGCAATAAACAGTAGCTTTGTGTGCCTTATAAATGACAATGAGGGAGACAAGGGCTGGGATTTCAAAAAGCACTTGAAACCAAAAAATGTTAGGGGTTCCTAAATCAAGGAGGTGCTTCTAAAGATGGATTTTCTCCAGGATGACTCCAGTGAATCCATGTGGAGAGTGAGCAGTGGCCTGGCCACTGCTGTGAAGTCCTGGCAGAAGTTTAGCCAGGGCATCCAAGCTCCTCTAACCTTTCCTCTGTGGTGGTGAGGGTCATCTAATGTTGGATAATGAAATTATCCAATTTTCCCTGTCTGGAGTTAGAATAAGCTCCTGGTTTAAAGCAAATGATGCTGAATCAGGTGGCCAAATGACTTTGTTCAGAGTATTTTTTGGATTATTTTTATTGGTTTTTGTTTCGTGGTAGCTTTTCCTAGTTGACTCAGAAAATCTGATAACCTGAGGTGCCTTTCTTATCCCTCAGTGTAAATTAACAAAGTTTGTTATTAATCAATTAGTAAATAACATTAAATTAAATTCCATCAGGTGTGCCACGAGATTTCTGCTACTTCCAAACCCCTGGAGGCACTCAGCACTGTGGTGTAGGATGGCTGACCTGGGGAAAAAGTGTGATTTTAAGGAAAAAAGCGTGAAGAATATGGAGCCATTCCTAGGTAGATGTCACCAACTGTGCAAATACAGTCTTAGACTGTTTTTTATATTTACTGGCAAATCACTATGACCAGGAAAACATTCAAAATTTGAATGTAAATACCAAGGGGGCAGAAATGTTAGTGCAGCAAACTGTTATTGTGGGTCAAGCCTTCTGAAGTGTAGGCTAACCTTTCATCACAAATGTTAAAAATAATTTATTCTGAGGGGCATATTGCCACGATTTCTGCTGTTAATTACAGATCTCCCAATGGTTTGGTTGCTGCTGTCCACAGACCCATTGGCTCCTCCCTGCCTTTGGCATCACCCACAGATAACCTTTGGGAGGGAGGAGGGTTAGAGGCATCTGAACATCACCCAGAGGAGTGTGAGAGCAGCAGGAGCCTGTGCCTGGGGTATCCAGCTCCTTGGGATGTCTGTGCTGGAGGCACCCCTGCTTTGGAAGGAGTTTCCCATGTGAATTTACGATTGCTGTAAGTTCTCCCTGTTTTTGGCCTCCCCAAAGAGGGAAGCTCGCTCTTGTCCTGCCTGGTGGTGGGGAAGGGTTAAGCCCTGTCAGCCCCTCCTCTCTTGCTGAAGTGCCTTGTTTGCAGAGGATTGATAGAGCACCCTTGAGAGAAAGATTCGCATTTTCACTGTTCCGTGTCAGGGAATGAGGTTGTGTGATTTTTGTGTCATTTTGCACTGCCATATTTCTTCCATTAGGAATTCTAATATTTCACAACCTCTGTCAAGGAAACTGCTACTCCTAATGCAGGCGGCCAATGCGTTCCAGATGGCCTCGTAATCCAGTTCAGGTTTTTCACATACATTATTTCGGTTCCAGCGCGGGTCCGGGCTCAGCTTTGCCAAAGCTGGTTTCATGATTCATTTGCAACTGCAACAAGTTAATCCCAGAGCGAAGAGCTGTGTCCACTTCAGGTGAATTCTTCTTGCCTGCTGGCTCCAGACATTGGCTGGTAAGAGTTCCTTCCAAAAGAGCAATTTATATTCAGCATCCTCGTGCCAAATTCTTCCTCTCCATACCCATGGCCCGTGGATCAAGGAGATGTTTCTAAAACAAGAGTTCCTTAATTTATGAACTGTATTAGCTCGCCAGTGAAACGGGCCCAGATCAATGAAGGCGTTTTAAAGCATCAAGGAAAATATTTAAAAGGGGAAAGCCCAATGAGCTATGCACGTGGAATATTAAAATTTAAAATAATTCCATGGGTTGAATCGTGATTAGTGCTCAGCTTCATTAATTCTCAGCCCAACAGCATAAACAGTAACAAACAAGCAAAGAGTGACTTTATGCAGGTTCATCGGGGTCAGCCTTGTTCTCCATTTGTTTCCTTCTATATTTGTTTTGGTTTTCTTTTTATAGATCCTGTGCACTGCCTTGCTTTACGCCGTTGTTTGTTTGGGAATTTCCATAAGGCCGTGCTGAATATTAAATACAATTCTCTATTTACATTTTGATAGTGAAACGTTTTCCTAAACATCGCCCTGGCTCTGCCCATCTGTTGTCCCCTTGTCACAGCCGTGGAGAAGCCCAGCTCGAGGCAGAGCTGTCTCCATCCCCTTTGGTCTCCTTTTGTCTCTGGCACACGTGGCTCCAGCACACTGGCTGAACTGAAATGATATTTCCTGAGCACTGACCTCTTCGACACCTGCGTGGACTCAGCATCTGAAATGCTGTTAGTGTGAATCATCTAAAGCTGGTGCATAATTTCTCGAGACATTTATAGGAGATCTACAGTAGACATTTACTCGAAATAACAAAAATAAAGAAATCCATAAATCCCATGAAACTTTCCCCTACTTCATTTTAAGTTGTTTATACAAGGAACTTCATGTTGTAATAACACTTTTTGGCCTTTGTTTGATTGGAAATTTCTATTAAACTGTTATGAGAAAATAACTTTATGCTTGGGGTTTTATGTTTCAATTTGATTAACAACAGGCTTTTACAAGGACTCGAGCGCTGCTGCCTACACCGAACGCATCCAGCGTTATTGCACTGCCTGCTTGGCTCTATGGAGTGGACTTTATCAAGAAAATTATACTTCCTGCCTGTGACATTTTGGAAACGTATTGTATGTCATGTCCCTGTCTTAAACGCTGTTAGTGCGAATCATCTGACTCTGGTTTATAATCTTTGGACTGTATTTATAGCAGACCATTGCTCTGTAGTGTTCTAAATTTCCTGCTTATGATGCAATGGCAAAAGTCATTAAACATTAGCAGTAATAGTATTTTCACTGTAATAAAGTGTTAATTACTTCCACATGTTAATCGAGTTGGGGGGGTAGAGAGATTTTTGCTATTGTTACTGTGCCTAAAATAATTTCCATGTGATAATTTTCCAGGATATCAAAAACTGAATAATTATGCACTAATTAAGAAAGTAGAGCCTGCTCTGGAGTTAAGACTGCATTAATTTTAATGTTTTTACAGTCCTTTAATTGGGGAGAGGGCTGTAAATTGCGAGCTGACGCAGTGCCGCCGTACGCAGGCCTGCCTTCGCAATCTGCCTCCTCTCCACCGCAACCCAAGGTCAACACAAGTTTGCAAAATCCCTCTGCTCTTCCTACGAAATGTATTGGTGCTGAAGCGTGCATCTATCACTCTGACAAGCATTTAACTCTCCAAGAGCACATGCTCTCACTTCTTAAATTATTAATTGCATTAAATACATTTTCATATCGTGGGCTGTTTGCTACAAACTGTTCCCGAGCACAGAGAGGTGCCCCCCCACCCCCAGGATGAGACACTTGGCTGTTGTTCCAGCTGAGAAGGGCTTGGTTTTGGGAGCTGCAATTCCAAAAACCGTTGAAAAAGTCACCCTTGCAAAGTCTTTTATTTTTTTAATGTTGATCAGTTGGCTTTGCTTTTCCTCCTCTCTTTTGTTCCGCGCTGATGTCTGTAAGTCCATATTGTTTGGGTTTGTTTATACCTTTGCACTTATCAGCTCGTGCAGTTTTCCAGGGTATTCTCCCTGTCACACCATTATCACAGGCAATGGCATCATCATCCGCTTCATTATCATCTCTGGGTCATTGCAGCCCAGAATGGCTTCATGTTACAACTAAAAGGAGGAATCTGGCAAATGGATCATATTATCTCCCTCTCTCACTCCGGCATTTGAATGCATTATACACGACGCACTCTTTATATTAACAGGCATCACGACCTTTGCCTGTAACATGTTTATTTCAGCAGGACTTGCTGGTGCTGCTGGAGTTCTCTCCCTGCCAGTTCCCGGTGCTATTGTGAGCCCTGTGTTTGTGCCTCGCTCGTGCCAAGGCGGCTCCCAGACTGCAGAGGGAATGGTCAGCCCAGGTGGGAGAGTGGAGCTGGGCAGGCAGCTCCTGTTCCTGTCTGCCTGGGAAAGGGGGAACTCCTGTGGCACCGTCCCCTGGGGGGCTCCCAGGCCTGCCCTGGGCTCTGCTGGGACCCTCCTGCAGTCACTGCGCTCAGACCTGGGGGTGAAGGGTGTTTGTTGATGGCAGAACATAAAGGTTCCCTGGATCAGTGTTTGCTGTGAGCTCTTGAAATATCATGGCTTTATTCCATCTAAGGTTACTCCTTGGAACTCCAAGGTACTGGATGAGAAAGGGATTCACATTGTTTTAAAGCAAAAATTGCTTTTATGAGGAAATAATCAGGGGAAAATCTTCTGGGGATGTTTCAGAGGTGGCTCCCCAAATTAGTATGTGGTCCAAAATCAGGAAGCATTTTTACCCATTGCAAGGATGAATCTCCAGCAGACTTTGACATTTCTCTGTGACCCTGAGCTCACATTTGGTGGAGGTTTGAATTTTTGACCTTGCTTTTTTTCCCCCTTCTCTTTATTTCTATTTAGTACTTAAGGAAAGCACCTCAGGCATTAAGAAAAAATTAAAATAATTTACTAGCACATGTCTATGTTTACTTGGTTTGCTTGCACTTTACTCACAGTTTAATTACAGCTGTACTCGAATATACTTGAAAAGCAATAGGAAACTTCACTTCTTTAACATTTGAGGGTACAAGCACAGGTGGATCTGGACATGGCTGGGAATGGGATCCCATCTTCATCTGAACTTTCCTTGAGTTCTCATTGGATAAACCCCCTCCAGGGCTCCTTTAAAAACTTCCCCAATTTCCTACTTTTGTGCATTCCCTGTTAACATTATTTTAATGGCATTAGTGGTGCCAAGATCAAGGTGTTGCATCCCTTCAAAGAAGTGGATGTAAATTCTTTGAGGATGGATATAAATGGATCACCTTGAGCCTCCTCCATGTCATTCCAACAATAAATATCGAGGAGATGGTGGACACTTGCCAGTGCTGCAGGACAAAGTGATTTCCAGACACTTTCAGAGGCATTTCTAAGGTGTGTTTATGCATTTTGATGCATTTCTCTTCACCCTGCATCCTAATGAGGGCATTCACCAGCCAGGATTTGCTTTGCAGGGTGAGTGGGTCATCAGGACACGGGAGCAATGGAAAACTTGTGGATGGAATTGCAGCCCCAAGTGCAGATTTTTTAGCTGCTTTTGAAGAATATTTCTAACATCATTTTAATGGCACATTCCTTCGAGGCAACATAAAGGACATTGTGCTGCAGTTGGTGTTTTTATCACGTCTGGTCAATAGCTCAGGTGGAAGAAATCATATTTTTCAATGCCCAGCATGCTTCAGTACAGTTGGAAAACTCTGGAACATCTCTGCAGAGATCACTCTACCTGCTGTTAAAGAGGGAAAGATCGTAGGAAAGTTAACAGAGACAAATTATAGAAAGGCCAAGAGAAACATTTTTCACCCAACTTTTTTTTTTCCCTCACTTTCTTCTGCTCCAGTTTCTCTATTACCATTGCATTAATTAGAAATTTAGGTAAATGACATAAGTGCCCTAATTTTTTATTTCTGCCAGGAGAACAATTAGGCCATTAGAAGTAACAAATGGTCTGGACTCATGTTGCCTGTTGAAAATTTCAAGCTGCATTATTTCTGACATGAAAAAAACCCCCCACAAATAATAGTTGTTTTGGCCAATTTTTACCATAAGCAATGTCAGCTTTAGCAGAATCAGTGTACCATTGGCTGGTTTTTTTTTCCCTATTGTCATGGCTCATTAAAGTGTGCTGACTCTTGTGGATTCCCATTTCCTTTAGGTAAATAGTTATTTACATGAACTGCGACATTTTTCTTTGGTGACAATTTCTAATTGTTCAGGCAACCAAGGGTGATATATTAACCACTCTGAAGAAAGCTTCATCTATGAAATAAATTACTTGGAATTAACTATCCTTTCAAAAGAGGCAAAATTTCCAAATGGACAAATTAGACCCTTCTTAGCCACATATGGTAAGTGTTTTAAGCATTTCCCCACTGGTGGTTACTCTGGAGAACAATTCTTCATGATGGAGTGGAAGAGTTCTTAACTCATTGGGGTCCTTGAGTGCCCGCGCTTGCTGCCGGCGGCTCCAACGGGATCGGGATCGTTCTGGGGCTGAGCTCCACCAGGATTTGGGAACTTTTTGTTCCCACATTTTTAACTCCTGCAGTGCTGTGCTGGGGACAGAAAAGGCCCCATCCTGGCTCGTGTTTTTGTCACTCTTCCTCTTAAGTGAAAGGTTGGTTTCCAGCTTTATTCTTCCTAAGTGGATCGAGAGCAGCTGTGGGGAGAAGGGTTTGGGGGTGGTGGGGGGTTGACATGGGGCTGGACATGAACCCCTCCACGAACTGGGGCTGATCCACCAGCAAGGGCAGCAGGGAGGGGGGATTCTGCCCCTCTGTTACGCCGTCCTAGGATCTCACCTGGAGCACTTCAGCCACTCTGGGGTTCCCAGCACAGAAGGGACATGGAGCTGTTGGAGCAAGTCCAGAGGAGGCCATGGAGATGCTCTGAGGGCTGGAGCCCCTCTGGAGCCAGGCTGGGAGAGCTGGGGGGATTACCTGGAGAAGAGAAGGATGCAGGAAGAGCTCAGAGCCCCTTGCAGGGCCTGAAGGGGCTCCAGGAGAGCTGGAGAGGGACTGGGGACAAGGGATGGAGGGACAGGACACAGGGAATGGCTTCCCCCTGCCAGAGGGCAGGGCTGGATAGGATATTGGGAAGGAATTGTTCCCTGGGAGAGTGGGCAGGCCCTGGCACAGGGTGCCCAGAGCAGCTGTGGCTGCCTCTGGATTCCTTGCAGTGTCCAAAATGAGGATGGCTGGGGCTTGGAGGAACCTGGGACAGTGGGAGGTGTCCCTGGTGGGAACAGGATGGGCTTTAAGGTCCTTCCAAACCAAACCATTGTGTGATTCTGTGTCTCCATGAAACACATTTCAAACACATCAGGACACAGCAGTTTTTCCTCTAATCACAAGTTCCAGGATGACCTACAGGCCTCCAGTCTGGAATCCTTACCTACAACTTCTGTTTACAGACTTGGTTGTGCTTTTACCTATGCAAATAAATTCACGGAAATCCCATCAGAGTCCTCAGGTGTGAAACAGATCACCTGAGTGGATATTAGGTTTATTCCAAATACTGGTAGTTTTTAAAATATCTCTGGTCTTTTATGCAGAGTAGAATCATGTAATCATAGAACCATTATGGTCAGGAAAGACTTCCAAGATCATCAAGTCCAATTTTCTACTAGACATGAATGGGATGCCATCTCCTTTGGGTCATTAAATTAATTTTAAATTAATTTTAAACTTAAATTAATTTTTAAATGCCCGTATATTGTTGTTTTGGACACCTAGACAGCTTTAAACATCTGTAAGCCCTTACAATCTCATGTCCTCTGGACTTCTGAGTGCCATTTCAACGTTACTCCAGGCAAAGCCACTTAGGCACTATTGGAAATGTTACTGACATAACTCTTTCCCCAGTGCCTGAGTCGTGCCAAATATTGCAAGATAGAAACCTAAGAAAACATGTTTTTCTAATTTAAGTCATAACTTGACCACATTTCAATGTCCACATTTTGTATTTAAAAACTAAGAACTTCTTGCAAGGAAGCATCCAATCAGTTTAAATTATGCTTAGTTTGTTTTTATGGTTTCCCATGACTTTTTTGGGCCAGTGTAGTTTCCCGTTTCCCACACATTTGAAGCCAGTATGTCAATACTTTGGAATGTATTAGGCTGTTTAGCATAATTTGAGCACACTTTGGAAATGGTTTCTCCTACAAAAGATCTGGATATTGTACATCCATTCGACAAAAATAGCAAATTAAAAGAAGATTGCGTTTTCTGTTTGTACGGAAAAAAAATTTAATTAGGAGTTATTTTGGTCCTAATATTTACTCTGCAAGAGTAATTAAAACAGAGAGATCAGTAAAATAGGTGTAGCTCTAAACACATGTTCTTGCTTTGTTTAATTATGTTGATTAGGTTTAAACCCCAATTTGGCATCACCTCCCTTGTCTTAATATGTTGTTGATGAAACCATGTGGAGACCTGACCTTAATATAATCGTGACAAACCTCATTTGATTACCTTTAGCTAATTAAAACATACATTATATGTACCATAATATTATTGTTATTCATCTTGCACCTCTCTCCCTCTACGTCGTTATGCCGAAAGTAAATCTTATTGTGAGATTTCTGTCTCTGAAGGACCTCGTGCCTTTGGCATAATTGGGAGAGGTGTTTATTTCATGGGCCAGTTATAATAACAGTAATTATCATATAAAAGCTCTGTGAATTTTTAAACTGAGGCTTAGTGCTAAGTTTACTGTGGCTCTGGGTCGGTGCAGCCTGGAGGGAGCACTGGACAGCTGTGGGACTTCCCATGTCCCACTTCCCATCCTCCCTTCCCATTCCTTCTTCCATTTGGGGACCTGTTTACAGCTTCTTTCCCCAGTCCTGGCTGCACAATTTTCAGTCCCATTTTCTGGCTGTCCTGTCCAACATTAACACCCAAGGTTTGGCCCCAGGATTTGGAGACTCTTTATTTAAGGTGCTGGATTCTTTCCCAGAACAGTTTCTTTGGGTGAGAGCTGGAATCTGTTTTTGGTGGGTGTTTATGCATCACAAAGCTAATTATGACTTAGGAATGCCTTTGGGACTTTCCCTGCCCTCCGCCATCACAGGTGTTCTCTTTCCTAACAAAGTCATTCTGTGGAAGGGAAGTGTCACAGAAGGGCAACTAATGGTCACACTGAGCAAATTTAATTATATCTGGGGCTCTGAGCAACCTGCTGTAGTGGAAAGTGTCCCTGATCATGGCAGGGGTTGGAACTGGGTGGTCTTTAAGGTCTCTTACAACAGAAGCCAGTCTGGGATCATATTTGACTAAAACATTTTTATAGGGTCTGTAGCCAGGGACACCATCACAGCCTTTAATGCCACACTGGTCTTCAGTGCCAACACTCCCAGTTTGTACCTGTGAGAAGGTACAGCACAAATAAAGCAAGAAAAACAATAAATTTCAAAGATCTTGCAGTGGAAGTTCATGAACATTTCAGAAGCTCTCCACGAGCATGTAAATAATAAACAAATTTGAACCTTAGCCATGACAGTCCCAGGCTGGTGCCTGCCCCACTGGAACATTCTTCTAAGGTGGTTTGAAGAAATCAGAGCTGCTGCAAATGTAGAATTGATGCTGGAAAGTGCCTTCCAAAATGTATCCAGAATTATTCTGGCCTATAGCACAAGTGTGATACAAGAACTGAGTTGTTTTATCAGCCAGGCTCACCTGGGAACCACCTGGGTGATTCCTGGCTTGATTTTCCTTCAAAGCACATTCCCTCATCTTCCAAACATTGCCTGTGAGAGGCTTTCTTTAAAAAAAAATTAAAAGCTGGACTAAATAACAATAATAATAACAATAAAAAATTACAAGTTATGGCCATTTCACCTGTCCTGAGTGCCATAAAAGCACTCAAGGACGAGGAGGGTGGTGAGCAATCCAGGTATATCCATGCCAGGAGCAGCACTGGGACAGGGCACACAGCAAGACTCTGAAACCATTTTGTGTCCATCCACTGGGCAAAAGGAATGGAATTCCTCCTGGCTGGAATGGGGTCTGGGGTGACCAATGTGACACCATCAGAGGATGGTGGCCCCACCACCTGTGTTCCTGTTCTTGGCTGTGGACCCCAGCTCCTCATCCTCACAAAAACTGGGGTCATGGCTGAGTGACTCCCCCTCTCCTGGAAAATCTCTTGACTCTTGCCACTTTTCCCTTATTTCTGGATGCACTGGAAAAATACCAATATTTCACCACTAGTGGGTTGAGGAGGTTAAACATTAATGTTTCTCTCTTCCCACCAATGCACCTCACGGAAAAAAAAAATAAATAATAGTTTCAAAAATGTACAAAATCTAATTTAAAATGACATTGGGGTTTTATTTAAAGTCATGGAAGCTGGTTAATTCCAAAATGCTCTCATTAACTCACATCATTTAACAAGTTTCTATTCATTTAGCTCTCTCTCTCCAGAGCCTCTCAGCTGCTCTACCTCAACACATTGACAGCCTTCTGTGCTCCTGCTTCCCAGGGGGACCTAAGGTGACTTTAAAGTACCTTTCCCTCCTCCTGGAGCCGGGGTGCACAGAGGAGATGGCTCTGGAAGACTGTCTGCACCAGGATGTGCTGCGCGGGCCTCCCGAATTCCGCATCCTCCGCTGTTCCCGCGTGTCCCCAGCTCCTGCCTGGCCGGAATTCCCGGGCTGGGCTGAATTTCGGAGCCATCCCGGGCCCTCAGTAGGCACGGGGGGCTGGGGGGGGTGAGAGATGTCACCCACTCGCTCAGTCCGGGCTCCCACCTTCCCCCGCCGTGGCTGCTTTGCCCTCCTTGGTATTTCAGTCCCAGCTCCCTCATGGGCTGATTATCTTCCCAGCTTCGGGATATTTGGGGTTATTGGGGATTTTGCTCTTTTTTGTCTTCACCAATAGCATCAGATTGTTCCACACTCCCTCCAAATGACTCCCTAAAACTCATTTGATGTGCTTTCACTTTTTCCTTTTTTTTACAAGGAAGAAAAGAGAAATAAATAATCCCTTTTCTTCACTTTTCTTTTTTTCCCCTTTTCTTTCTTCTTTTCCTTTCTTTTATTCTCTTTTCTTATTTTCCTTTCTCTATTCCTTTCTTTCCTTTCTCTTTTCTCTTCTCTTCTC
>VZRX01007332.1:0-70639 GCA_013398075.1 Notiomystis cincta | reverse complement strand
CCCTTTCCCTTTCCCTTCCCCCCACTCCCCTCAGGCAGGGTGAGAGGCAGAAAAGGCTGTGGTGCCCTGTAAGCCCTGCAAAAACATCAGCAAGTTATCAGCATTGTTTTGGTCACAAATCCAAAACAGCCACATACCAACTACTGTGAAGAATTTAACTCTATCCCAGGCACAAACAGGACACTGCTTTTTCATTTTTCTGGGTTTTGCCTTTGCAGAATGGGGTGTAGGTGAACATAAACAGCCCAGTTAGGCTGCACTCATTGTAATTAAGGTTTTTAGAGGATTTGAGAGCAAGTTATTCTTTTGGTAGAAGTTTGGTTTTTATGTTGCAGTGGAAAATAGTGTAAGATGGGCTCAGGCTCTGATGTGTTAGGGCCAGCACTGGAGTAGCAACAAACTGGCCAGGTGTGAGACCAGTCTGCAGAAGCTTGTATCTTGTTAGTTTTATCTGGATTAGAATGCTGTAATTGCTTTACATGATTTTTAAATTACTTAAATCCAGTATGTCAGGCTTATGGATAAAAGTTTGCACTGCAAATCTGATTGATTTTAATGCTTTTTCTAGGGTGATCTTCATAGAAACTCTTAAAGGCCTCAAAGAATTCATTTTAGGCAAAATAAGTGAAATAAGTTGTGATAAAGTAAAATGGATCCTTGTTCAGTTGGAGTTCAGCTTCAAGCTACCAATGAATGCCACAAGACCTATTACACCCGTCACACTGGCTTCAAGACTAAACAAGATGTATCTTCATCTGACCTCCTGCTGCTTCAGCTTAGGACTGGAATAACCCTTTCAGAGAACAACACAATCTGCTTCCACCACGCCAAAATTTACATTGAAAGATTTGAAGACTTACAGAAATCCTGTTGTGATCCCTTTAACATACACAGAAAACTGTCGAAGAAAAACCTGAGAGCAATTGACTTAGATGATGCAGCTTTTCTAAGTGCCAAGTTTGGAAGACAGTTTGTGCCTGGTTGGAAGCTTTGTCCCAAATGTATGCAGATAATAAATGGAAGTGTGGATGTGGAACCTGAGGAGCGACAAAGAAGAAAACTGGATCCAGATGTATGTATATGGATCAGTTTTCCTCCCCCTTTACCCTCTGCAAGCTATTAGAGGTCATATAGAAACTTTCCATAAAGAAATGAAACTTTTCTCTCATAGAAATAAGAAAGGATGTAGTCTTTTAGATGTGCAGATGTGTGCTGTATTTAAACCTTTATTTGGAGGACCTTAAAAACCTTCTCTACTTAAATAACATGGCCTTTAAGTTTTGAAAAATTATGTCTACTAGGGTGGCTTACAGCTCATAAATTCATGTAAATACCAGACTGCTGCTGGTATTTTAAGCTGTGATTCAAAGCCTTGCAAACAACAAACTCCTGTGCTTGAAACTGAACACTGCAAAAGTTGCTTCTAAAGATGTCTCTTCAGTTAAAAAAAAAGGAAAAAAAGGCATTCTTCTCTTGCAGTTCATTACGAAATGAACCTGCATTGAGGTGAATTAAGTGTACTCTTGTTGTGGTGTCTGGGCTGTGAAGGCCATGGCATTTGGTCAGGGACAGTGATGATCTGGTGTGGGAGGATAGTTCTCCATGTGCTGAGCTTGGAATATGGCTGGGTGCATTTTTCAGGCTGAGCAAAGAGGAGTTGCAGCCTAGGAGCTGTTTCCCAGCTGTATTTTTCAATTACATGGCAGTATGATTAGGAGGCTGATAGGAGGTAATTTGAGAGCATTGATTAAAACTGCTACTATAAAGCTTGTGTTGCTGGGTTTGGAGACAGGTGTAGTTCCCCAGCATAAAGATTTTTTAAGACTTAAGTTGTTTCTCCTGGGAAGTCAGAGAATCATATGTCAGGAATTCATCTAGGTTATCACAGTATCCTTGACTGAATATTTTCTTAAGAATTAAGATTTGTATTTATAATTAAGTGTCATTTTCTCTTTCTTCAGGGGCGTACAGCTAAGGCTTTAAAGTCTCTCCAGTTTGCTAATCCAGGACGACAGACTGAATTCACTCCAGAGACCAGTAAAAGGGAGAAAAGAAGGCTGCAAACAAAAATCTCAGCCTTTAATTCAGACAGGTAATTTGTTAGGTGTATTTACATTAACTTCTGAAAATATCCTTGATGGTCAGCCTATAACATTATTTATTTTGGGGGGAGTTTGTGTGTGTATGGTTTGGGTACTTGGTTTGAGGGATGTTGAAGACCATTCTGTTCCTGAGATAAATAAAAGAGAAGATAAAATGTTAGTTTACAGTCCATATTCCAGGTA
This sequence comes from Notiomystis cincta, assembly GCA_013398075.1. NCBI lineage: Eukaryota > Metazoa > Chordata > Aves > Passeriformes > Notiomystidae > Notiomystis > Notiomystis cincta. Next base: position 68,354 of record VZRX01007332.1, on the reverse strand, counting down.
AACATAAAAAGGTGTTTGTGAAGCACAGCAATACTATACAGGCCACAGATGTAGTTATTAATACAGGCATAAACTAAAATTCTGATAATAAGCTAAATCTGAATATAGTAAGATCAAGTAGGCTACACTTGAAATATTGGTGTTGTCATCTTTCTGTAAACTCAGTAGTTACACTTGGTAAATAAAAGTGTGCAAGTTAGGACCTTACCTTCCTTTCAAAAAACAAAGTTAATGTCCAAGCTGGACAACACTAGATAACAAGTTACAGCCTTCTAATGTGACTGATTAAAGAAAAAAGGGCATTTTCTATTTGTCAAAACATTCAGGAAATACCACATTAATGCGCTGCCCCTGCTCTCCACCTGAGTGTAACTGTACCAGACAGACACTACATGTGCTGCCCACCAAGCACACATCCTTTCCTCTCCCTCTGTTCTCTCTGCTTAGTTTGGGTGTGGAGTGGAGATGCAGTTAGGACTGGAAACTGTTGTCAGACACAGTAGGGTGTGTGTATCTGTGAAATCAGCAGTGTTGAAGTGGGCACCCGAAGGAAGCAAACTTCCCCCTGCAAATATTAGCAACTTGGCATCGGAACAATGGCTTTTGACGTGGAAAACTAACTGTTGGTTTTCATTGTGCAGGCAGGTTATACCAGCCAAGAGCAAAGTGTACGACAGCCAGGGCCTGCTGCTCTACAGTGGCATGGACCTGTGTGACTGCCTGGATGAGGATTGCCTGGGCTGTTTCTACGCCTGCCCCAAGTGCGGCTCCAACAAGTGCGGCACCGAGTGTCGCTGCGACCGCAAGTGGCTCTACGAGCAAATCGAGATAGAGGGAGGAGAGATCATTAGAAATAAGCATGTTGGGTAGTGCATATGTGCATTTTTCAGTCCTGGCTCTGTGGTACATGCTTTGATTAAACTGCACATTCAGCATTTAGTAATTTAATGGAAGGCACTGGAATTTGTCACGGTCCACGTGACGAATGTGCTCACTTTGACAGTCATTTTCAGTGTGATTATGGACACAACCATACTGCTGTCTGTTCACACTTCAGTCTGCATTGTACTCAGGCTTCTTAGTCATCTGGGTAAGATCTCACTGGACAGTCTTTGACTGTATTCAAACACAAGGTGCTGAATTCTAATGCAGTCTATCCTGAGCCACTCACTATTCGTTCATACATTGTTTTACTGAATGTGCCATCTCCATGTACCCCTCATTTCTCCTTCTCTAGTTCAGGATCTCATAGGTTTTAATCTCTTCTATGTGAAACACTGTGGAAGTTCTCAATGAATTTACATGCAGTATTAATAAAGCTCTTTTTAGTATTAACAGTAAATGCTCTATCTTCTATAGAATATTGAAGCTACATCTGATAAATCCAATCCCATTTAGTTAAAAAGGAGTCAAAAGCGTTTAAGTGTTCAGATCACATCCTGAAAACTGGAATTTGAGGTCGAGTTATCCTTATGAATTTAAGCCTCACTCCTAAAATACTGAAATTAAACTGTCAAGGCATTGTGTTAAAGTATGATTACTTTGTTGGTTTTGGTAGAACAAAATTAAAGTAATTTTGCTGTGGCATCAGTCTGTAATTGGACTGAACCAGAACTTCAACAGCCCTCTCCGTTTTTTTTCTCTTTTTACTGATTTCGAAGGTTTATATGCAGCTGAAAGGAACTTGTGTCTGTTCCCAAACCAAGGTTATCTAGAGTGTTACCAAAAAAACCCACCTGAGTTGAAAGTATCTTCAGCTGATACATTATCTGTACTCGTAAGGTTAAACTTCTACAATATAACAAGGCTTATCCAAGAGATTTTATAAATGAAATCTTAGTAACATTTTTATTCTTTGTATTTTTTTTTGGTGTTTTCTCTAAATTTCCTATTCTTTGATGACTTGGAAGATCTACATGTTTGTTGGGTCACATTTTTTCAATAATACTGCTAACTTCTTGCAGACTTACTTGGTAAAGTTGTATAATCTTGCCAGTTGTTCAGCAGATTTTTTTCTGTTCTGGTAAGTGTAATGAATGTTACATTGCCAAAATCCAAAGTTATGCTTTAAGTTGTGCTGACATCTGCTGGTTCTACTGGAATGTAAACACTGAGATCCTACATTTCTATTAAATCTGTTACAAAAATAATGTGAGTCTTTTTTTCTTTCGATCAGAGCACTGGCTGTTCTTCCAGTGGATGTCTCTCATTGGCCACATTTGTCACAAGAACCACGATGTGAGTCTTAGGCAGAGCCACAGAGCCTTTGCAGTTTTCCAGGCAGCAGCACCACAGCTGAGTAGCAGCCATGGCTTCCTTCCCTTCCATGCCAGTGGCCTCTGGCACAGCAGTGACTCTTGTGCACTGGATCCATGTTTGGATCTGTTTCATCTCTTAAGCAATCTTTTGAATTAGGTGAAAGTATAAACAGGTAACTTCTAGGAGAGTGAGTGGGGAAAAGGTTGTTGAATAGTGTAATTTATGTGCATTTATTATTTTTTTTAATCAGACCAGAGTTGTCAGTACCCATAGTTAATAACCTTAACAGACTTCCATGTGTGTGATGAGTGTAACCACTTTAGGTCCACAGCCAGATTCTGGATCCAGTAACTACCTGTAACTGAAGTTGCCTAGAGCAGCCCATTATTAGAACTGTATTTCTGCACCTCCATTAAGTGTCTGCAAAGTTAGTACCTTCAGCCTCTCATTTTACAGGTGCACTAGCAGGTGATTACTTTCCCAAATAAAACACTTGTTTCCTAACAAAATGCACAGGACTGCTGTCTGACTGAAAACCTGCATCAAGTAGTGGGTGCTGTCCCTAAGGACATTTAGGGTTTGGGTTTTCTTCTGGTAAAAAAATGACCTTTTGGTATTGGCTGTTCACATGTCCTCCTAACATATTTAGGATATTTCCATTTAGCTGCATTTCCTTAACATGCCAAGGCTGTTACTAAGTTCAGTAGCATGTTTTTATGCAGTTCCACATGCCCCACAACCATTTTCTTCTTAAAAGACATTATTACAAGTCACACTTTACCATCTTGCTAGATTTAAAATGCTTACACCATGAATTTCTCTTACCTGTCTTTATAAACACCACACAAGCTATTTTCATCTAAAGTGAGTGCATGTGACTCCCAGCAGCACATTGCTTCCACATCTACCAGAATTACTCACAACCAAGCCTGTTAAACGTTATTTTAATAGAGCCAAAGGATCCAAAATTCATGTACCAGATCTTGTAACCACTTCAAGCTCTGCATGCAGTGAAGCCAACTGCAGGAATACCTCAGTGGCTGTATTAAAGCTTCCCTTTTGGTATCAATTGCAAACATTAATGTCTTGGCAAAGTTGACATATTCAAGAGACAAAAATCAATGGCAATAAGACTCTGGCATATGAAGAATGCATATCCCATGAATCAGTTTGAGTTTCTTGAACAGAAGCTCCAGAACTGTGGTCTTGTAAGAAACCAAGCCACTCTACTCTCTCACACAGATCAAACTTCACATCAAGTTTAGAACATGGTCAAATTTAACATCTTCTGAAGTCAGTGAAGGTTCTTCTGTGGACCTTGTGAGAATTGCCACACAACCCTATGGTTATACCTGAGACAGAATGTGCTCCTTTGTGGAGCTGAAAGTTTAAGCCCAATTAAATATCTCAGGATTATTTGTGTTAAACACTCAAATAAGAGTGTAGTACAATTAGGTAATTAACTCAGAGAGGGTTTACATTAACATTTTCAGCATTATGGTACTAAAAGACATTTCTCTTTGGGAGTCTGTTATAACCTATCCTTAGACCCGGCATGAATTTGTTTTTTTTTTTTTATCAGTTAAATTTATTACTTCTGTAACTAATACAAGACAACTTTTACCTTTTGAATCTCTCACCAAAACATCAGAAAAAGCTGGAAGTGGACAGACCTACACAAAAATTGTTATTTTATAAATCCAGAAGTCAGAATTAAAGCTTCTAAAGGAAAAGAAGAAAACAGTTAAGGTGACTAATTTTTACTTATTTTAGCTCTGTTTTAATGTTCCTTTTAGCCTTTTCTTACAGGCATTACTCATATTAGCCAGAATAGACTGGTGGACAACTGCAGAAGCGCTCTCACTGGAACCCCCTAGTGACAGAGCTCCATGAGGTTCAGTGTTTGGGTGGAAATCTGTCACCTGGTGTGTGACAGAAGCAGCTACAGCTACCTGCAGTCAGCACAAGGCCTTGGAGTCCTCAGTCTCATGACAAAGCACGAACATACCATTTCCGCTTTTAATTTGTTTTTCCCTTAAAATTAGAGTTGCTTTTTTCCTGACGTATTTGTGTCTCAATAAATGCAGTTTCAGATTTTTTCAACTGCTCCCTCAGTGGAATATAGGATGTGCTGGCATACAGTAGTTTGTCCCTCATGATCCAAGTCTTTTTTCACCCAATAACCCTTCAGCAAACATTCTGAAAGATTTTTTCACCTTTATTCTGGCTTCTAACCAGTCAATACCACACTAATGCAACTTTATTTAAAGACCACTTCTCTCCAACTTCAAATTATACATTCTTTTAAATCCAACTGATAGCAGAGGAACAGTTTACTGAAATTATTATATTCAGAGATCCTTAATTATGAGTTGCATCTGATACTCACCAATGCAGAAGCCATAACTAGAACTACTCTGTTACTCATTCACTGCAATTAGATTTCAAACCATCAGCTGTCCTCCAACATGTGTTAAAAGATATTGTAGGGAGGTGTGAACCCTTGCCATTAAACTGTCAGCTCACTCTCTGAAGGAGTTTTGTGCCATTATCCTGCTCTGAGATAGGGAATTTATGTGTTTCAAGTCCCTCTTACCCAGCAGAGGGCATCACCTTACTGCAGACCTGTCTGTGATTCCACAGTGCACCTCCAAGAATAGGTGCCCAGAACTGGGGGTCTCCTCAAGGAGGAGTTCATTGGCACATTCAGAAATCGAGCACAGGACAAGAGAAGTGTTGCCCACACCCATGAGGTTGCAATGTTGCAGACTCAGGTACAAGATTAGCACTTAAGCTGATTTTCTTTTTGGGCTTTATAAGAACTTTGCCCAGTCCCCAAACACCTCGATGGTTGCTAGTTCTTTAGGAGAAAAGCAACACGTTTTTATTGATACATTTTCATTTTACATTTCACTGTGAGACCTTGGCTTAGAGCTCCTGCCTGAACACTGCCTTGGAAATGCAGTCCTGGGTAGCCAAGGAGCCACTCATAGCAGGGCCCTGCACTCATTAGCCAAATGGGAAACTTTCTGACATGCACAGTGCTTCTGGCAGTGGCACTGAGCCACACATGTCCTCTTTCCCAGACAAACAGGGAAGTACTCAAGCATTTTACCAGAGCAGCTGCCAGAGGAGCCAGAAGCAGCCTAGCCTAAGGTGTTGGGCTGGGGTAGGGAAAAACAAGAGAGCTGGACACGAGGAGTTTCCCTGGTTCTCCTACCTGGTGAGAAAACTGCCTTAATTCTTCTCCTCTTCCCTCAGCTTCCTTCCTTAGCCCTTGGCATGTACTCAGCAGCAGATTAAATCTGGATCACACACTAAGTGACTTGCCTTTCTAAGCTCTAGTTAGGACAGTATTGACAACTTGTGTCATAAGCTCAGTTCTCCATCTCACCCACAGATGTCAGCATTACCTACTACAACCTCCTGAGAGTGGGTCCATGCAGAGCTCAGCCTGCAAACAGAAGTAAAAGCAATTCTCTTCTATCATCTTCTGCTTTTCTCCTTGTTATTCTTCCATTTGTTCTTGCATTTTAACTGATAGCTCTACCTACTTTTAAACTGATTGTTTTAGCTGCTGAATTAGTCCCATGAAGTAGACATTAGTTAACATATAAAAAAGAATATATATATTTGTATATATATATATATATTTATGCACACACCAGCAGCACCGGCTGTGCAACCTGGGTAAGCTGCTTACCAGAACCATCAGAATTTAAATTCTCAAAGAGAAGTCACTGGGAACTTAAAGATCCTACTTCATTCACAGCTTTTAAGTCCTCTGAGAAACCCTTTAACATAACTACTTTGCTTAAAGGTAGAGAATAAGATTTTACCAAATTTCAATAACATAAGTTTTCTTAATTAATAAAATTCAGAAGTTTTTTTAATTTGTTTTTCTGGTTAAATCTGCATTAGAATACCTTATAATCCAGGAGAGAGTGAGATTTCTTCTCACTTAATCCATTTTCTATTGTAAGTTTGTAGCACACAAAAAAAACCCAAAGCCTACAAACAACTAAAACCCCCAAGCTGCTCCTTTCCTTCTGTTTTATAACATGGTAGTGCTCTCTCAGCTGACTTGCTTGTCAGTTTTCAATCAGATGGGCTGGATGCTGACAGTTGACTTCAATGCTCCTGGAACTTTTCTCTTGACAACATCTCTTTTTAGCAGTCATTATAATTAGAGTGATTATATTTTGGCTTAGTTTTCATTCCTTGTCTTTGTGCCACTTCCTGGGAGTTTCAGTTCAATCTCTAAGAAAAGAGAAAAGTCAGAGATACTTCAGTGTTAACTACACTTGTGTAGGATGCCTAAGCTCCAGCAGGCTTCTTAAATTGCACAGGTTCCTCATATCAGCACTGAGGGAGCCCCAGATCTCAGCTTCCCTGTTCCATGTCTCAGCAGCAAGCTCCTGCTAACAGTCCTGCTGACATGAGTGAAACTGCTTCGAGGAGTGATCAAGCCAAGCAAGGAGGTGCATTCTGCCCAGGTGAGATGTGTCAGGAGACTGACAGAGACACCATTCACCCTCACTGGTTATGTGTGAAACAGGAGGAGAGATTCTGCCCGAGATCTTATGATCCTAAGAAGCCACACCGTGGAAAGCAGCTACAGAGTGTACAGTGTACACCTAAAATAAAATCGCCTTCTGTTGTGGGATTCCCAAAATAAAATGCTGGGTAACCTTTACAGGATTTTTCCCTAAAGATCCAGAGAAGCCTGGAGTCCCTAGGAAATGTTAGGTGCCAAATGCCTGGATCTGAACTCCAGTACTTCTGTTACCCTTTGGAGCCCAGAATGGAGATGGGGACAGGGCAGCCAGACATGCAGAAGCAGAAGGGATGACTTCTCTCACACTTCCTGTTGGATGTGCTCAGTATGGACTAACTGGGCAGAAAGCACAGTAACTTATACTAATGAAAGTTGGTTATATCTCTAGACAAAACCAGAATTTTATTTCTCCCAAGAGGTTTTCTTCCTATTGGGTTTGAGAGTTTGGTTTTGCTTGTATCAAAAACCCCAGAAAGGCCAAAATTATCCAGCCTAGTCTGTGCCAACTACCTCTGCTTTATGACTCCCCTGTGTTAATTTCTTTTCTGTGAACTGCTGACTTTTTGAAGTAAGGATTGGTGTGGCTCTGGTTTGGAGCAGGTGAGGATGCAGGGCTGCTGTCAGAGGACATCTGTCATAGGAGTTGCTGCAGAAAATGTCTGCAATTTCTTTTCTGGTGGGAGTGGGCTGCAACACCCAGCTCTGTGTGCACACTCCCTCTGAGCACATCCTGACTCCTTACTTTGAAGTACTAGTTTTGCTCCAGAGTGGCAGGGCCTAACTCACTAACATTATACCTGTAATTTATTTAATTTTTACCTGCACAGTGCTCCAAGTGGTCCAAGGCTGATTCAGATCCTAGCAATGTGTGTGTGTGTGTGTTCACACATGCTTGTAGGACTGTATGTGCAGTTGATCCAGCCAAACTAGGTGGAGCTCCCCTCTCAGAAACACCAGGTGCAAGTGGCATTGGTATAAGTTGCCACTGATCTGGATTTGTTTGAGTCTGCCCAAGAAGGAAGAAGTAAAACCAATTTTCTGCCTAAAAGTGTGTTCTGTCCCATAGGGTGTGAGGAAAGGGCACCTGCACTCCCTTGACTTGTATTTGCCTTAGTAATTATTCAATAGTTAGCCGAAAGGCTGGAAACTGTGCTCCTGCATCTTCTGCTTCAATGCAATTTTAAAAGCCCACCCATAGCTCAGTTACAGCTGGTACCCAGCTCAGTGTTTAGACAGCACCACGTGCAACAGAGACAGCTTCTGGAGGAGCAGAGCTGGAGCCCTTTCCCCTTTCACATCTCTTCTTTCCACTGACACCACTAATTTCACAGTATTATTTTTCCCATCCAGCACTAGTTGCTGATGCTTCTCACATGTCCAAAATTGCTACTGACATTTCAATTTTGTTTTGTTTTTCTCCTTTCTTTGATGGAATTATAGAGAACATTTATATTTGAATAAAAAGCAAATAATGCATGTCAGACTATGCATCAGGGAACATCAAATTGTTTTTTTTCCAATTACAACTCTATTTCAAACAGGGTAATGCAATTAAAGGATAATTACTAGAAGTGCAAAGCCAAGGTTATGATCAGAAATGGTTACCCTTTCACTTCGAAGGGCTGTCTGAGTAAATAAAACATTCCTGTGGGGCAAGTTACTCTGCATATCTGCAAGTGTCTAGGAGCAACATGTCTGGCACCACAAGTAGAGTGGCTCTTCAAGCATAAAGTGCCATTTTAGGAAAGGGGACAAATATAAATGACTATCACTGGTTGATAGTGGTATAAATTAACTTCAATGTAGGATGTTAATTAATAATATATTAGTAGTTTTTAATAAGCAGCATCACTACACACTTTTAAATAGCAATTATGGTAAAGTGAGCTTAGTTAGAGTTCTCATTGCTTTGATAAACAATCAAAGCTCACCTCTGGGGCCACACACTGGGAATCCAGCTATGGGAGAAGCTGAGCTGTGCCAGCTGTGCCACCCAGAACTAAAAATTACTTTCCTGTGACATGAACATTACTAGCATTAGCATGAGGCATTAATTAGCATTGCCCTTAGTCAGCCCCTGTGTCACTGCCAGTACCCTGGGGAAGGGGGCTTTTTCCTTCAGCTGGGCTAAAGAGGATCTCAGAGTAGCTGATAACTATGGGAGGTGTGGTTACAGAGGTGAGGGTGCTTCAAACTTTATTCAGATAAAGTCATGGACTCCCACCCTTCGAAAGTCCAGACCTGCTGGAAAATCCTGCCTTGCTTCAGAAACCTGACTGCTGACACAAGGCTTCAGTGTCGGGAATGATTAGTACGGTTTCACCAATCTCTGATTTAAGTGCAGGGAATAAAGCAGCAATCTTTTATTATTAGCTGCTTTATTGGACTGGTAATAGTGCCTAAAAAGGGTTGGCACTCCAATTTGCTCCACTGGGAGCCACGATGTGCTGTGAGAGCACACGGTCTCATTTCCTACAAGGGTTTCGGAGGGACAGAGTCTTGATCCTGGATTTTTGGCTTCATCTTTTTTCTGGAGGTGGCTGACAGGCAATGCAAAATACCTTTTAACTTCATCATGGGAGAAAGCCTCATTTCAATGTTCCAAACCAGTTGGGGGAAAATGCTGGGGTTTGGGCTGTGCTCACTGGCTTTGCCCTGCCAGACCCCAGGGAAGGGGTTTCATGATGCTGACTTGGGAGCCAGCTGAGCCCCACACATGGAGCTACACACCCAAAATAACACAGAGGGGGTTTAGCCCCTGGTGCTGTTAATCCCCTTATGCTCTTGGGATGAGAAGCCAGAAACTAAACATATAGAGAATTAGTTTCATAACATTAATATTTTAAACAAATATAGTAGTAGTAATAACAATAATAACAACAATAGTAGCATGAATAATAATAGTAATGATGATTATAATAATAATTATAGTAATTAGATTTATATTGTTTAAGTGATAGATTGTTTTATTTCTCATGTCAGTCCTACTTCCAAACCATTTATTTTGCTGCATCCCACAATACCTGAGGCAGACAAAAATGCTCCTCTGTTTACAAACTGGGCAAATGAGGCAGAACAGCAGACCAGGAAATTCTGAGCCCTATGGAGCAAACAGAAAGTGGAAAAGCAGCTGAGGTAAAGCATTTCCCTCATTCCCTGGAGGTATTTCCCCATCTCAATAACTGGAAGAATAATAAGTAAATACAATGTCTTATTTAGCTGTGCTGTATTTGGAGTCCTTTGTCTGTAGTGTACTCAGAAAAAACTTTTGGATTGATCTGGAGTGCACAAGCCTATTTTCTATTAAAGTGTATTAATGCCAGGTTCTGTGCAATTAGTGGAAAGTCAATTCCCATTACTAGTTAACACTATTGAGTATCTGCTTTCTTTAATAAAACCTGTGTCCAGCATAAAGACAATAAATCTATAAGCAGCCACTTTCTAAATCTATTCTGTCTCCTCCAAAAATGCAGAGGGAGTGCTGCCATTTGGAAGTCAGAATGGATTTAGAAAAAGAGGTCCCCTGCAACCTTGTTTTTCTTTGGAAAAGCCTTTTCTCCTTTCTGAGAGCTGTACATGTGCAAACCAGTGTTTGCATTTTACATTCACTGAACAGCACCATGGCCTGGGCTGGCACAAATCCTCCATGGGATTAAGTTGTTCTCACAGGTTGGAATCATATACAAACATTGTGATTTCTGTCCCCCTGAGGGTGGTGAGGCACTGGCACAGTCTGCCCCGAGAACTTGTGGGTGTCCCATCCCTGGAAGTGTTCCAGGCCAGGCTGGATGGGGCTCTGAGCAGCCTGGTGTGGGGTCTTAGGGCTGGTGGGATGCTGCCTTTCCAGTGGGAATGGAAAGTAATTGCATCCCACCACAACAGCAGAGACTTCTGAGTGCAAGGAGCACCTGAATGCTGAGCTAAAAATCAGATAGGGAGAAGAGGCAAAGGTCTGCTTGGTGCTTTTTTAAGCATCTGTGTGCAGGTTTGATGCCTGGTTAACCCTCAAATAAATGAGGAATATGATTTCAAATTAACAAAAGATAACTAAAACAGGAGGAGAAAACTTGTCTTTCTTATGTCAGAAAAATGAAAGCTAAACAAGAATTGAGAGGAAGTGTGAAAGATTTATTGTTCTGCTCCTGATGTTTCTTTGCTATTGGTTTTCACTTTCACCATGAATCTGCAAAACCCCAAAGGCTGCTGCTCAAAAGTGGATAAAAGGCAAGTAAGAGGCAGCTGCTGTCAGGAGCCTTTTTTTGTTGTGGTTAATGGCACCTGCAGAACCAGGGGGAAAGGAATGACTGGGTGGCAGAAGAAGCTAAAGATGGCTAAAGGAAAGCAAATGTATTTTCCTTCTTTCTTTGCAGAGAAGGAAGGAAATAAAGCTGCTCTGCCTGTTTTAATGATTACTTGCTAAACATCCAAGCAGTTGAGTTGTTAGTCAGAATGAATGTAGATGAGATTCAGACATAGACAAAGCTATTTGTAGAAATTTGATTTTTATAGACACATTGGCAGTACTTTTTCCCCAGAAGTATTACATTTTGATTTAGCTGAGGAAAAGGAATTATATTATGTGATTTAATTACACGATTGTGACTCACACTTTGTTACAAATACTGAGCAGTGAAAATGGAAGCAAAATGCAAGCTATCTGTTAGGTAAACATGTTCTTTTAAACTGTTGACTGAATTTGAATAATGAATAAATTGGAGGAAATGGCAATCTGCTTGTAGAAGTTTCAGAAGAATAAAGAAGGGCTAAGCTCAAAAGGTAAATTATTAATGTTGGTATATTCGCTTTGCTCCCGTTATTTGTAACAGAGGAAATGTGATCTGTGTGTATATGTCATTTTAATATTAACTCAGAGCTCAAATAATGAGACAGATGCAAATCTTTCATTTCCAGAGAAGCATTTTTAATGCAAATGAAATCAATATGGTAAAACATTCTGCCCAGAGAAGAGCTAAAGCCTGGGGTTTGGGAGGTTTTATACTCTTCATTTTCCCCACCTGTGCTGGGACAGACACATGCACATGTGGAAGAGGATGATGACATGTGCTTCTGCTTCTGAGTTCAGCACATGCTGGGATCTTATCTGCAGTGAGTTTGATCAGGAGCAACCAGAACTCCATAAACAAGAGTAAAAACCACTGGATACTTAGACACAGCTGTGTACAGCTGCAGGGCCTGAGAGTTTGTGAGAGAGAGCTAACAGCCTTGGTGGGATGCTCTTGGGGAAGCCTGCAGGAATGCTGCACAGTTCTTTCCATTTCCAGCCCTCCCTTACTATTCATAAATACAAATTCCCATTCCCTTTTTTATTTTTTTTTTTCACTAAATATCATCAATTGCAAGGGCAGGAATAAAATTTAATTAAACAGAGTTTTAAATTACAGCTATATTTTTATGTATTTGGGTGTCTTGTTAATTTTAGACTGGAGTGTTTTGTTAATTTGGTTGCAATGTTTCTCCCAAACGCTGTGATTTTGGTATTTGCAGATGGCAACTGTGGGACAACTCTGGGCCCTGAAGCCTTATTTTACCCCAGCACACAGACAGATCCACTGCCACTCCTCAGGCTTTGCTTTGCCAACACTCCTCAGCCTGAGAAGGACCATGTCTGGCACTCAGAAGGTTCCCTCAAGCTTCACAAGTCAAGTAAACCCAGCCAAACCTGCTCTGTGTGTTGCTGAAGAACTATTGACACCAAAAATGGGTCAATTTCTCCCTGTTCCCGGGCTGTGTTTCAGTGTCAGTGTGTGCTGGAGATGCCCATGAACTCAGCATGACAGAGGAGCAGTCAACCTCCCCACACACCTCTGCCTATGGATTTAAGAGTGCTCAGGGCCAGTGGTCTGGTTAAGTGTTCAAGGCCATAGCAGTAGAGAAAAACTTAGGTCCTCTCCTCCTTTTTAGGAACTAAAATGGGTCCTGTTGATGTTCCCATGCAAATTATGATCAAATTTGCCTTGGAGATCAAAGGGAAATGGCAGATTTGGTCCCATCTGACTTTGAAGCTGCTTGAAACAAGGAGGGAACCCCCTAATTTTTGAAGGAAATCCCCTAGGAAGCTGTGGAGATCCTTCAAGAGAGCAGATCTCCTCTCGAGGCTCCCCCTGCATCCTTGTATGGCTGCAGTTCCCTCTTCCATCACTTGCATCAGAAAGGGAAGACCTGGTGAGCAGGCCCAGCCAGCCCTGCCCCTGTGGAGCAGCATCCATGGGAGCAGGAAAGGCCATCATTGTTCCAGCTGTTCTCTGCTCAGCCCATTCTCAGAGGAATTTGAGCCCCACTGAGGTCAAGTTCACTTGTGGCCTCTTCAGAGACCTGTGCTGCACACCTTGCTGCAGGTGTGAATGAGTGTAATGCACAGGGGAGGCAAATTTGGTGGTAGGAAAAGCTTAGGCCTATCCCTATCCACTGCAGCTATGAGCTGCAGGTATGATTTGTCTTTCAAGGCATGGGGAATACAGTGTATTACTATCCACCTTGCCCTGGGTGGTTATCTCAGACCTTGGAGCAGAGCAGCCCTGTGGTGACAGGCAATGGCATGAGAATGAAATAACTCTCACCAGCCTCAAGATCAGCTCTCTCAGCCACATAATAATAGCAGGAGTTGGCTTTTTGTTTTCAGCTTGGCCAAAGCCTGTGCCAGTTTCACTGGAAGGGTTACCTGCAGTGTAGGTGATCAATGTAGGAAAACAATATTGCCAGGCAAAATTCAGGTCTTATTTTCATAGCATGGGGAGATAGCAACTCAGGTGCAGTTATAGCCAGATAAAAATGCCTCTTTATTTAACTCAAAGGGTGGTGGACCAGAGGTGAAAACACTGTGGAGTTTGGTGCAGCACCTCCCTTCTTTCTTTATAAGGCTGTGCATGTCCTCAGACATGCAGCCCGTGTTGTCTCGGGGTGATCCAGCTTTCACACTGAGCTGCTGTAGCTGAGCTGCCCTGCACAGAGGCCAGGACTGTGCTGGCTCCTACAGGCTTAGAAGTTTTGTCTCTTCTTATTTTCCATGGTGCTGACTCTGTATTCCCCAGAGGCTGCCTGTTAACAGCACACACCAGCACCAAAAATTAAAAACAAAAAAGGGGAGGGGGTGGGCAGAGGGGAGGAAGGATGAGGAAACAAGACATACCTGCAGCAGCCCTTGCTGTGTATTCCCTCTGTGTCCCACCAACAGTGTCATGCAGAAGGAAAATTGTTCTATCAGTGACTATGTTAGATTCATGACCCCACCACAACCTTGAATTGGCCTTTAGTTGTCGCTGATGGGAACTGAAGAACAGCTCCTGTCGACATGATTGCTGCTCTCCAATGAATCAGAACACACAGGGCACAGAGCAGCACATTAAACTAGCAACAGAAATATATCACTGTACTTTTATATAGATGTATTGCTTTTGCCCAGGCATATAAATGATTGGGCTATCCACTTATTTTTTTTCCAAGGACTATAAATTAAAAATAAGCTAAGGGTTTGGAAATTATGTTCTCTCTCTTTCCCCCCTCCCCTTCTCTCTCTCTCTCTCTCTCTCTCCCTTTTTTTTTTTCCAAGCTGGGTAGCTATTTTAGGTCTACAGTAAAACATTTTAAAGGTAATCTTACTGCCTATGTCTACTTGACCATCCTTTTTTTTTTCCCTAAGAGAAATCCACCACTGCAGCTCTTGCTTAGGTAATTTAACACTTCAGTTTGATCACACTAACTGTATGTATGGATCTCCATGCTACTTCTGCTGCTAATGAACACCTACAAGGCTGTATTTTTTCATTTAGTTAGACAAGTTTCTGAAATGGCAAGATCTATGTATGCCAGGTGCTGGGGGCTTTTCCCCTAACCAATATTTTATAAAGTAAGATTATTTCAATATACTTTGACCAAAGGTCACTTTGACTTGAAAGTTAGTTTGATGCACTGCTGCATAATTCAATGCAATGCCTCAAAAATGGAAATGTTTCACCATTAAACTGCCTTTAATTTTTTGCAACTTTCTCTGCTTGCTGATTGAATCATCTATTTAAAACATCCCTTTAAATTGGAGGTGATATCACCAGATCTGCAAAGACATTTTGTCCATTGCACATTTCCAGTTTTTGGCAATTTATCACTTACAAGCTTTGCAGCCAGATGTAGAAGCAATAAGAAAGCTGCTCCCCTTGCATTCTTCCCCCATCTTAGGGGATTTTATTTCGGATGAAAGGCAGAACAGGAGTCCAGGGATCCATTTTTGTGGTCTGAGGCCAAGGCTGGCAGGCATCACAGTGTTTTTTCCAGCTCTGGAAACACTTGTCCAGGTGAGCAGCCCCTGGCCATGAAAGTAGAACAACTGATTACCACAGGGCAAATTTTTCCTCCAAGAATCTGTGGGACTGAGCTTGCCACGTTGTTTTCTGCTAGTTGTTTTGAATGGGTTGTAAAAGACCTTTTAAACTTGACTTTTCTTGGGCTACCTGCTAAAGGAGTTTGGTGTGCTGGATAAAATGGTTCTGCTGGCCACAAGCATATGACCTGGTCAAAGAAAATAAATGAGCTGCTCACTGCTATTTCCCCTCAAAAGAAGGGAAATAAGAATATTTCCTCTTTATCTTTTCACCCAGCTTTGGGTGATCGAATCTTTACTGTGTACCACTTCCTAGCAAAACTAGGAAGGTCTAAAGGAAAACCTGGCTGCATTATTATGTCTGTAAAAGACCAGTAATTTCCAGAACTAATGCCAGTACAGTCTCAAGGCCCAGAGTTAACCCAGGGCTGATGGGTGAAGGGCAGAAGTTCCTTTCTGCTGTGTTTTCTCAGGGAATGGAACCACAGCTGTAGGATAAAGCTCCTACACAGAGACCAATGCTTTGCTTGCCCAGAGAGCTGTCCAGAGGAGGCAGATGCCAGGCTTGGACTCTGCTTTCACACTGCCACCAGCCAGCCAGAGCCATCTCCCTGTGGATTCCATCCCTTTCAGAGCCCACCTGATGGTCTGTCCATGTTGACATTCTTAGGGCAGTGGATGCTGACAACCCATCCTCCAGATTTAAGAAAATAATGTCATTCTGTTTAATGGAAAAAGGGACTTGCTTCATGGCTAGAGGGCTGCCCCAAAGCCTATCTGTCCCCAGTATATGTGCAATTTATCTCGTGGCCCTTGGAAAGCCAAGTAGCTGATACCTGTTTGTGGAGCTGGGGAATTAGAAAGTTTGGGGTGTCTTTCTTTTTTCCTTTTTACTGAGTTGTTGTAAGTCTTGGCTTTGTAAGAGCTTTAGCATATCCTAATTGTTTATAAACTAACTTCTGGGCCTGACAGGTGCTAAATTCTAGACCTAGTGGAGTTTTGTGTGTGTCAGGATTTGCTTCTGAGCCCTCCTGTCAGGCTCAGAGGGCTCTCCTGGCTGCAAGGGCATTTCTGCCTCTCTGTGCCCAGAGGGGAGCAGAGGGGGCAGAGCCACAGCTTGGCTTGTGCCCTTCACTGAGAAAGGGAGGACCCCTGACTAAGCTGGGGACCAGCTCAGCTATTTCCCTCTACAGGAAGGGGCCTATTAAGACTGTAAGACCAGCTCTGGGGAGGAGCATGTTGTTTTCTATAAAAGACTGCAGCATTCTCTAATTGGTCTTAAAAGGCCAGAAAAAAGCTCTTGGGAGCAGCCATGGAAAAGAAGGAATGAGACTCTAGGAACTGTCTCAAAGTGGTAGCCAGTGAGCAGCACAGTTCCCCAGCAGTGTTCCATGCCCAGAACTATTTACATCCAACTGTAACTCAGACTTGCCCCAGATCTCAAGTGAGGTGAAGTTTAAGTGATCAACATTTTTGTAAATGCCAGTCCTCAAACTCAGAAAAACCTGAAATATTCCCAGCCAGTAAGTATCATTGGCACTTGAAGGGCACATAGAAAGTCACTACTGAAAGGTGCTAACTTTTCTGGTGATAATGAATTAGTTTTCTGACTCCTTGGATGCTTTGTCAGCCCAGTCAGGAGATTGTTTATAGCACAGGTCTGGCATTGCTGCTTGCTTATTGATGTTATGAATGCCCATAATTTTATTTAGGGTTTAGGTTTTCACCAGATGTTGAGATTGTACAGGGGAGAGAGGGGCAAATCTTGCAATGTCCTCACCTGATCTGCTCAACCATTCCTCCAGCAGCTCATGTGTAGGGAAAGGTTGACAAATTCCTGATATCAAACCCGGCTGTCAGAACAACACGGGGTAATAGCTGTCCTTGTCAGACACACCAATTAATTCACCAGCCTGTCAATGGAGGAGTAATTGATAGACTCCACATTCTGGCTGAGTAATGAAAGTCTAAAGCCTTACTAAGACCATTTCACCTCCTAAGAGGTCCTGTAATCTCACCTGAGCTGTCAGTGTTGTGGTGAGGAGCACTTAAACCCAACAAACAAAACAACAATTTGCTGCAAGAGCAAGTAGAGGTTTCATATGAATCTTCACTTTAAAGGTAGAAAAGGAAAGGTAGAAAAGAAAGACTATTGAAACCATGGCATAATATTTTGGAGTGACAGTTTTATTCAAATACTCCTTGCAGTCAAATAGAAAATACAATTAGAGGAATTGTTTCTCTGTGAGAACCCATGTGCTCTGGAGTCTTCCTGTTAATGAGAGAGTTGCTTTGAGAAGAAAATGTGGTCATTGTCTTAAAAAGCTGTGGAAAGGCAGTGTCAGCTCAGCAGGGTCATTAGCATAATCCTTTGTCTGACTTAGAAATATTTGTTAAGAACTTCTAAAATAACAACAAGAAATTGCTATTACACTTCCCTCACTACTGTGCTGACTCATCCACTTGCAATGTAGATTTTGGTTTAATAAATGGTTTGTGGTCTTCTGGCTTTAGAGTGTGGGTTTTATATCAGGCTCTCATTTTACCTTAAATAAAAAAGAAAAAGGCTTTCTTCTTTATCACCACAGCACAGGGAAAAAGTTGCTGGACCTGCAACCAGGCATGTGCAATGCCAAGGGATGGGCACTCAGCCATGGGCTCAACAGCACCATAATAAAATACAAACTCTTCACAGAAAAGGCTAAAAGCCATACAAAACAGCAGAAAAATAGCACTAAAAAGAAGGACTTGATGCCTTACCAGGCTACCTAAAAACAGAGGCCAGACAGAATTAAGGGAATAAAAAGCAGTTGTATTTATTGAAGGGCTTTCAGGTACATTTAGGGCAGATGAAGCACCCAGGGACTACACCCAAGAAAATGGATGACAGGTCATGGGTTTTCACACTTTTATGAGTTTGGTCTGTTTGCATATTGGGGGTTAATCTTCCAATTACAGCTTCAGGTAATGAAGTCATTTACCCCAAGTTTGCTCCCCCTCAACTCACTTTTGTTTACATTTCTCAGGGCTTGAGACAGTGAGGTGTCCCTGATTCCCAGGCCTAAGAGGAATTGTTGTGCCTGACCAAAATGGGAAAGCAGCAGCTAACACCCTATGTGGAGTTTAGAGTTATACACTAAAGAATTGCAGGATTACAAATACATGAAAAATGTAAAAGCTAAAGGCATCAGACTGGCACGTTCCAAAATCCTGAGTGAAGTGAGTGCTGCCCAGTGAGGTGTTTGAAGCAGTTTGAAGCTCTGCTCCTGCCCATGAGTTCAGGGAGGATGATGGCAGCCTCCCATCACACAGCCCCCCCTCACACACAGCCAGATGTTCCCTGCTGGAATGGGTAACACCCCTGAACTCCCCAGGGAAGGCCCTTTCCTGGACTGACCCACGAAATGTGTCTCACCCTCTTCCAGCACGCTGCTCTGCCTCTGCTGGGCTGTCACAAGTGGGGGTGCTGCAAATGCATCTAGGCTCTCTGCCTGGAGAAATACCTGCTTGCTACAAAGAGCAAGGGGCAGGGCCAAGCCTGCTTCTCTGGGGTAGCACAAATCATGAACAGGAGCCCCAGGGAGGGGGCCAAAGCCACCTGGGGTTTTAATGGATGCTCTGAGAGTCTGAAATAAAAAAATGGATCTTCTAAGATAATTTAAGAGGGCTTTTTATGGGGAGGGACTGCTGTATTGGATCTTTATGCAGTTCAGGAGATGATTGAGGGACATTACAAGCACTGGCAATGATGAGAAAAGCAGATGAATAAGGACCAGCAATGCTGGGTAGCTCTGCTTTCCTGCTTCCTAGGATTTATGTACTTATGGATGAATTTAATACTTGGTGATCAAAAGAGTTCAAATAGTGGTTGTATTAATGATTTCAGCATAACCTCTAAATCCCAGGATGGCAGTAGAAATCTGCAGCTTGGTCTTAATCTCCTGACATTTTTTATTAGGAGCAGAATTAAGTGCTGTTGCCACTACAGTGAGCACACACCCTGTGCCCTGCTCTCAAGCCCTCGTCACACCAGTCAGTCCCTTCCCAAAAAATGAATTACTGGAGGATAAATCTTTTTTTGGTGTTCTTTCAGGGCTTTTCTCGCTGATATTTGGTTAATTCTTACCTGGTCTTTGCAGTCTCTGGCTCTGAGAGTGATGTATGTTATTGCCTACATTTGTTACAGTGCATTGCTGTATTATATACTGAGCCTCTGCCAGCTGCTCTGGTCCTAAATTACCACTCTTTCTTCCTGTTTTCCCAATAAATGTTTGGTACCCATTAAAGATACCTGCAGGGCTCCTAGCTCATACAAGTATTATGCATCTTGCAGCAAAACCTACCTTATTTTGGAGTTTAGCTCACCTGTGATCTGTGTTTTATGGCCAAGGAAATATTAATATACCTCAAAATAATATGGGAATCATCTCACCATTACTCTTCTTCCCTTCCCCTCACACATTCCCTGAAGTATATTGATCTTTGATGTGCTTGCTTTCTTGAGCCAATTTGAAGACAAAGTGTCTGAATCAGGGATGGAAATGAGTGATATTTGAAGCTGTTCTCAAACCTTAAGACAGTTTATTCTGGCTTTGCTATGTGAGTCACAAAGACCACTCAATTTCTCAGTTAGAGGTAGTGTTATCTGCTAATTAAAGGTAATGACATTCCCAAAGATGAAAACTGCCAGCTCTAGTCTTTATTTTGAAGCTATAAAATATGGCAAGATCTGATCCCAAAGGCCTTGAATGAAGGACAGGGATTTTGGGCTTGACATGCCATTGTACTCCCCCCCTTGCAGGGGGGCTGTTAAGGACACTCCTATTGCAGAATTGGAGGGTGATGCAGAAATCAGATGAAATAGTTTCTTCTCCTCTCTTGCATGAAGCACCCCAGACCTCAAAATAAGGTTCTGATGTAGCCTGACAAAAGCTGAGCACAGGGGTCTAACCAGCACAGCCCTGATGCTGTTGGCCCCCTCAGCTGCTGTGACACTGCTGGCTGGGGCTCAGCTCACAGCCTCTCCCACTGCTTTTCCCTGGAATGGCTGTTTCCCAGCGCTGTGCCACAGGATTGGCACCTCCACAGTGCAGGACTTGTGTTTGTCCTCACTGAGTTTTGCCTTGTTCCTCCAGTCTGCTCCTGTCCCTCAAAACACTCCAGGATCTTTGGATCAAAAATGGAATGCCAATGTTATTTTAATGTTCCCACATACGATGTGAGGAAGGCAAGATGTTACACTGACAGCTCCTACTTATTAAAATGCATCTAGGATACATCCAGGGGAAAAAAAAATGGGAGGAGGACATGGTGACAGCATCTCCATGCTCCCCCATGCTCCATCTCCTGACCTCAGGTTAGTTGAGTCCCTGTTTGTATAAGATATGTGGCAATAACATCTGAATGTTGTGGCCTTCAGTGAATGCAAGGTTTAAGATGTGAGGGGAAGACATTCATAAATTCTCTCTGATGAATGGTTGGCAGTTTCATTTGAGTACTTTCTGCTACAGATGTTTAATATTTTTTCCAAGGTGTAGAGGTTTAACCCCAGCTGGCAACTAAGCCCCACACAGCCACTCACTTATTCCCCCTGGAGGGATGGGGAAGAGAATGGGAAGGGTGAAAGAGAGAAGACTCCTGGGTTGAGGTAAAGACAGTTTAATAAGGAAAGCAGAAGCCACATAAGCAAGCAGAGCAACACAAGGAGTTCACTGCCCAGTTCCCATGGGCAGGCAGGAACTCAGCTATCCCCAGGAAAGCTGGGGTCCAGCTCCCGTAATGGTACCTTGGGAAGACAAATGCTCTCACTGAATCTCCCCTCTCCTTCTTCCCCAGCTTTGTATGCTGAGCACGAGGCCAGATGGCCTGGAACCTCCCTTGGGTAAGCTGGGGTCAGCTGTCCTGGCTCTGTCCCCACCCAGCATCTCCCCCCTGAGCTCCTCACTGGTGGGGTGAGGGGAGACNTTATATACTGAGCCTCTGCCAGCTGCTCTGGTCCTAAATTACCACTCTTTCTTCCTGTTTTCCCAATAAATGTTTGGTACCCATTAAAGATACCTGCAGGGCTCCTAGCTCATACAAGTATTATGCATCTTGCAGCAAAACCTACCTTATTTTGGAGTTTAGCTCACCTGTGATCTGTGTTTTATGGCCAAGGAAATATTAATATACCTCAAAATAATATGGGAATCATCTCACCATTACTCTTCTTCCCTTCCCCTCACACATTCCCTGAAGTATATTGATCTTTGATGTGCTTGCTTTCTTGAGCCAATTTGAAGACAAAGTGTCTGAATCAGGGATGGAAATGAGTGATATTTGAAGCTGTTCTCAAACCTTAAGACAGTTTATTCTGGCTTTGCTATGTGAGTCACAAAGACCACTCAATTTCTCAGTTAGAGGTAGTGTTATCTGCTAATTAAAGGTAATGACATTCCCAAAGATGAAAACTGCCAGCTCTAGTCTTTATTTTGAAGCTATAAAATATGGCAAGATCTGATCCCAAAGGCCTTGAATGAAGGACAGGGATTTTGGGCTTGACATGCCATTGTACTCCCCCCCTTGCAGGGGGGCTGTTAAGGACACTCCTATTGCAGAATTGGAGGGTGATGCAGAAATCAGATGAAATAGTTTCTTCTCCTCTCTTGCATGAAGCACCCCAGACCTCAAAATAAGGTTCTGATGTAGCCTGACAAAAGCTGAGCACAGGGGTCTAACCAGCACAGCCCTGATGCTGTTGGCCCCCTCAGCTGCTGTGACACTGCTGGCTGGGGCTCAGCTCACAGCCTCTCCCACTGCTTTTCCCTGGAATGGCTGTTTCCCAGCGCTGTGCCACAGGATTGGCACCTCCACAGTGCAGGACTTGTGTTTGTCCTCACTGAGTTTTGCCTTGTTCCTCCAGTCTGCTCCTGTCCCTCAAAACACTCCAGGATCTTTGGATCAAAAATGGAATGCCAATGTTATTTTAATGTTCCCACATACGATGTGAGGAAGGCAAGATGTTACACTGACAGCTCCTACTTATTAAAATGCATCTAGGATACATCCAGGGGAAAAAAAAATGGGAGGAGGACATGGTGACAGCATCTCCATGCTCCCCCATGCTCCATCTCCTGACCTCAGGTTAGTTGAGTCCCTGTTTGTATAAGATATGTGGCAATAACATCTGAATGTTGTGGCCTTCAGTGAATGCAAGGTTTAAGATGTGAGGGGAAGACATTCATAAATTCTCTCTGATGAATGGTTGGCAGTTTCATTTGAGTACTTTCTGCTACAGATGTTTAATATTTTTTCCAAGGTGTAGAGGTTTAACCCCAGCTGGCAACTAAGCCCCACACAGCCACTCACTTATTCCCCCTGGAGGGATGGGGAAGAGAATGGGAAGGGTGAAAGAGAGAAGACTCCTGGGTTGAGGTAAAGACAGTTTAATAAGGAAAGCAGAAGCCACATAAGCAAGCAGAGCAACACAAGGAGTTCACTGCCCAGTTCCCATGGGCAGGCAGGAACTCAGCTATCCCCAGGAAAGCTGGGGTCCAGCTCCCGTAATGGTACCTTGGGAAGACAAATGCTCTCACTGAATCTCCCCTCTCCTTCTTCCCCAGCTTTGTATGCTGAGCACGAGGCCAGATGGCCTGGAACCTCCCTTGGGTAAGCTGGGGTCAGCTGTCCTGGCTCTGTCCCCACCCAGCATCTCCCCCCTGAGCTCCTCACTGGTGGGGTGAGGGGAGACAAGGCCTTGGTTCTGTGTGAGCCCTGCTCAGCACGAGCTCAGTATCCCTGGATTATTGACAGCACTGCCAGCACAGTCCAAAACAGCTACCAGGGAGAAGGTTAACCCAGCCAAAGCAGCACACAAGGGCCAATGCCAGGGGGCAGAATGAGGAGGTGATTTCATCTGAGCTCTTGCATCCCACGGGCATGGCCAAGCCAGGGCAGTTGCACGTGGAGCAGGAGTCAGGAGGAAGAGGAGTGGGAGCACAGCTGGGGATGGACGTGGCAGAATCCTGACAGGAGCACCATGTGCTTTGCCAGGCAAGGTGGGAGATGTGTCCTTCCCAGCTGGCAACTGCTGGTACCTCAGTGCTCCCAGCTGGAGGCTGGGGCCATGTGATATCCCCAGCTGGTGGCCAGGGCCTGCCTCAGTGCCTTTGCATCCTGCATGTGCCTTCCCCACACAATGGGGAGGGGTGGGCGAAGCGTAATAAAGCAGCTGGTCTATTAGAAGATAAGCTTTGTGGAGAATAGCACAAACATGCAGAATCCCCTTAATCTTAAACTTTATTACCCTAGATAATAGGCTTTGGTAGTGACAACAATCAGTAGAAATGCAGAATTGTCTTGGCTCCTGCAGCACCTGCCACGTCAGTCAGTCACAAGCCACCTCCTGCAGCACAAAAAGGTGGCTGTGTGGGACCAGCCAGCCAAAAGTTTTGTTGGTTTATTTTGAAAAGGCCAGGGAAAGCTGGACACAATCTCTGTGGAGATTTAAGCTTGCACTCTGAACCTGCTGGGGGGGAAAGGGTAACAGGATATGAAAGCCTGCTTTCTTTACCTCCAAGGATTGGAGCAAGGCTTCTTTGTCCACTGAAGCCCACTTGAAAGGGTAGGGCATGTTATTCCTACTCTGAATTAGGTCAAGTTTCCCAATATTAAACCAGCAATCAGACAGGGAAAACCCATGAAATCTGTTTGTAGAACCTTTATCTGTGTCCTTTGCAGCATTTCTGACAAAACACATTTAGTTACCTGAGGCAGAGCTCAAAAGAAGCATCTCCTATTCTCCTTTTGGTGAAACAATTGGATCCACAAAGATCAATGAACACATGCAAGGTCCACACTTGTAAATGGGGAGGAACAGAGAACCTCAAAAAAAAAGGCATTTTACATTATAAATGGCCTTGCCCCTATTTGTCTTTCACAGTGCTTTTTCAGTTAAGTTTTTTCCATGGTTCTGTGATCAAAATATAAGGGAAAAAAATAATCTACTAACCACACACTTTTGTTATTTAGAAATATTTCAATATGAATACATTGATTAATAGATGTGACAGGGTGATTCTCAAATCATGAGACATAAAAATAGTTCTAACAAAAATGTTCCAACTTTTCTGTGCTCTCCAGCAATAGTTGCTACAAGAAGTGTAACAGAAGCTCAAGGTGAGAGGGGCTGATTTGGGAAGGAGGTGTTTATACATGTGCTGGTTTGGGCTGGGACAGAGTTAATTTTCTCTATTTTAATAGCTGGTGTGGGGCTGTGTTTTGGAAACAGTGTTGATAGAACAGGGATGTTTTCCTTCCTGCTGAGCAGCACTTACAGAGTTAAGTCTCTCACCCTGCTTCAACAGCAATTAGATTGAGGTGCACAAGGGGTTGGGAGAGGACACAGACCCCAGCTGAGCCAAGGGACATCCCAGACTGTGTGACATCATACTCACATCTAGAGCTGGGGGAAGAAAGAGGGAAGGGGGTGATGGTGTTTGTCTTCCCAAGTGACCCTCACACGTGGTGGGGCCCTGCTCTCCTGGGGATGGCTGAGCACCTGCCTGCCCCTGGGATGTGGGCAATGACCACATGTGTGGGTTTGGCTTTCCTTCTTAAAGTATCTTCATCTCAGCCCAGGATTTTTCTCACCTTCTCCCTTCTGATTCTCTCCCCCATCCAAAGTGGAGGGAGGGAGTGAGGGGCTGTGTGGGCTCAGTTGCTGGCTGGGGTTAAACCATGCCAGGACAGGTCCAGGCAGTATAGTTAAACCAAGTCTAAATGTTATGAATATTAAAGCTCAGTGTAGTGGGTTAGGTTTCTGTTCTTAGCTTTGCCCACACATCCAGCATCTTTGCTGTTTAATGTCCAGAGTTTCACCGTCTCCTCTGAAGAAAGTGTGAGTGGAGACATAAAAATCAGTACATTGAAACCAGCAGTGTATTTTGACTGGAACAACTCTAAACAGAGAGGGAACAGAGGGTGCTCTGAAACCTGCATCTCTCTCTGTGTCTCTGAAGACAGAAGAAGCCAGCCAGCTGCACTGAGTGCTGGAAAAGCATTGTCAAGGCAGAGCAGATGCCATCATCACCCTGACTGGGTAGGGGCTGGGAAACAATGAAACCCAAGAGGGCCAAGCTTTAGAAGAAACAGCCTTGAGTCTGATTTCCCCCAGCTCAGTTGTCTTTGGAGCTCCTCGTGTGCTTCAAGGGGCTCCTGAGCACTTCTCCAAGTCCGTGGCCCTCGTGTCTCAGCAGAGACAAGCTCCCTCCTCAGGCAGTTCCAGTTCCCCTGGCAGACATGGCCAAGGCACCCTGGCTTCCCCAGCCATGCCATATCGATTTTCTCAGTCTCTCCTTCCCTCAGGAATTGACTGCACTAGATCAAATTAAGAACAATCTGAGCGTTTAATGGGGCTCCTTCAATACGATGAAGTTTGATTGCTTGGAGTTGAAGTTCATGATAATTATTTTTGCTGACAGCACCCTCACAGACATTAAAGCCTGGCCCTTTCCTGAAGGCCTTCATCAGGGAATTATTTTAATCCTGCTGTGCTTACCTGATACACTTCCTTCTGATTATTAAATATGAGAATAATGATCAGAGAACGAAATGTATTATATTTCCACCAAAAGTGGTATCAAAACTCTGATTTTGGTTCTGTTCCCAGTTACCAAATGAAACCCATGTGCCTGACCAGTACCAGCAGGTCTGGTAGGAGTGTTGGAGGTTAACAGCAGAACCTTTGGCTCTCCTGGGTAGAGGATCAGGGCTCTCCCTGCTCATTTGCAGTAGCAAAAAACTTATAAAATCCATTTGTGATGCAAATTGCAGCATTTTTGTATTGTCTAGGAGGTCTGTCCCAAGGATTGCCTATAATCACCACTCTGAGCCAGTAAACAGTTTATCTGTGAGCAGCTATTTTCATGAGTGATAGAGAGGCTGAAAATAAATGTCTTGTGACTTCTTGAGTTCTGTTATTAAAAACCCTCATAATGAGTATAATGAAAACAGTCCTCAAAGTCTGTGTGTGTGTGGGTACCCCACAAAACCAGCTGTGCTGACACCTGAGGGTGTTTGTCAGTGCACAAAGCACCAGCAGCTTTTCACTTGTGGTGTGTATACACACAAACACACACCTTAGAGTGAGAACAAGGTGTGTTGTAATTGCACACACACATGAGAATGCACACGTGTAAAGCTGCTAGAAATGGAGCAGTGTAACTCCTCAGCCCTCAAAAAAGTGAAAAGGGCAGCAGGGAATTAAGGAGAGAAGGCAAATTTCTGATTAANTTAATTTTCTTTTAAACCCCCCCCCCCCCAAACAACAGCTACATCCATCCTACTTTTCTCTGGAACATAACTGTCAAAATAGAACACATTTTGGGGCAGCCCCACTTGAATGCTGGGGTTTTTTTTTTATGGCAGGGAGAAGAGCAATGAATATGGTTTTCTCAGCAGGAATGTAGCACTTACCCAGGTTGGGGAGTCCCCCTGTGGTGGAGAGGATGTGGACAGGGCTGTGACACAGGCTCATAAAAAGGTCCTTGTCGTTCCTTTGAGCAGCCAGCCCAGCATCCCTGCTGTGTCTGTCCCATTCCTCCCCAGCGCAGGTTCCTCTCTCCATGCAAATTCTTGGGATTGGAGCATTCAGATGCAGGAACAGCTTCCTTGCATTACATGGTGATTCTCCAGCCAAGGGACTGAGGAGAAAAATCAGCCTCCTAAGTCACCTCAATGTAAAAATTATGTTACTGAAGACAAGTCAGAAAAGGTGGAAGTGGAAATGAAGCTGCGCGGAGGCAGCAGAGGTTCCCGGTGGCAGCACTCGCTCTCACAGCAGAGCCACACAGCCCAGTTCCATGCCCACCACTTCAGCTGGACAGGGAAGGAGCAGCTGATCAAGGGGGAAAAGCACATTTGAGGAGTTCCCTTAGATGGCCATGTTTATTTCTTGCTTTGGCTTTCATTTGCTCTTTGTCACATCTCGGTTCATCCCTTTTAGACTGTGTGTCAAAACAGATCTCGTCTCGGTGGATTGCTCTGAAACCTAATGATGCCTTGGCTTGTTCAATACCCCCCAGGGGCCAGGCAAAAGGAGGCTGGAGCTGCCCCCCAGGACATAGCAGGGTTTGCATTTGGCAGGGGGGGAGTTGTCTACTTGGAGCAGGGGAGGGGTTTTCAGCAGCATGGCTTGATGCAAAGAAAAGGGCTTCAACCTGCTTCTCATTTGGAAAAAAATAAAGAAAGGATGCAGGGAGATCAGAAAGGAGCTGCTCTATTTCTTTAAGGGAGAGTCTGTGTCAGCCCCTCTGCTGAGCAGTTCATGCCATTCACTGCCCTGCTCCAAGTTTCTCAGTGATGCTGAACTCCAGGTGACCCTCGCAGACAGTAATTGCTTTAACATAGGTTTGACAACAACAGCAAGAAGCTCTCTAAAAATAAGCAAAGCTTAAAATAAATTTCAACTCTGGAGACCTGCTCATGTGAGGAATCCAGTACCTTGCCCATTGTTTCCTTGATGAACACCACAGTTTTTGGCAGCTGGAGAAAATGACAGTTTTCAAGGGATTTCCAGTGCCTCCTGCTCCAGTGTCCAACGTGGCAGGGAGTCAGCCAGGAAAGACAGCAGGTGGCCTTTAAGGGAACCTCATAGGATAGCTCCAGGCCAGCATCCTTGCTCATTTACCCCAATAGCTACCTTAATTAATGGTGGGATTTAGAGAAAAAAACAAATTTAATTGTAGTGCCTGGGATAAATGTCTTTCCTTGCTTCGTAGCTGTAACATAATTCATTTAAAATGGGTTCATCACACCTGGCAATAAATTGTACCTAAAAGCAGTACATCAAAAATGCTTTTAGTCACCCTTGCATTGGGGGAGTAAAGTAACTCTCTGCCCCTCAGCAGGAAAAGGGGAACTTTCAGCTGCAGGTGCTGTAGGAATTGTTTGTCCTCGAAGAGGTGCCCACAGGACACACAGAGCAGAGGCATATCTGCATTTCCTGTTACAAAAACCACCTGCAAATTAGCCCTGATCCTTCCAAAGTTTAAAGAGGTGCAAGTACCTTGCTGCTACACTGAATCTGGGGTGCAAATTTTCACTAAATTCAGTAGAGAGTAACCCTTCCTTCAATAGGGAGGAAATGTTTTACTTGAAGAGGATGCAGTTTCCTTTTTCTAGCCCACACAGTGGTGGCATACACAGCATGGATTCTGACTTGATGAGTAATGAAGAAGAAAACCAAATTATTTTTCCCTGACTCTTTTTAAAGACAGTTTTCTCAGTTTCTCAGGCTGATTTCCAGCAGGCAGCTTTCTCACCATACGAGATATTGAAAGTTAAAATGTACCTGTCCACCTGGCACAGCCTCCCCTCGCTGAAGGTTTAGTAGATGCTATGTTAGGAAAAGGCTGTTAGGACATTGGAGAAGAACCACAAACACATTTATCCTCTTAGGAAGACTTCAAGAATTTCAAGAAAAGAACTTGCATCAATCCCCTATAGCAAACATATAGAAAACAAGTGCTTCAAACTTTAAATACCAGTGGGTTCCAGGATGTGTTGTGTGAGCAAGAGGAGTCACAGATTCCCTGCATACAATTATCTGGAAACTGGCTCCTTTCTCTTTTCCCTGCCCCTCACCAATAAAAGACAGAGTCAGATCCTACTTGTACACTGAAATATTCAGATATTTCAGCAAATATTCAGATATTTCAGGCAATTCTAAAGTAGCACTTCCTCCTGTGACAAATGAAAGATCAGAATTCTGAAAAACATATATATAGAGTCTACATCCTTTTGCTTGTTTTCTGATTAAATACACTTCTGCTCTATCCTCACTGATGAGGTCAGTTTGGTCCAACAATTTTTGATGAGACACAGTGGTGGACTTGCTGTTTGCTTTTTATTAAATGCCTCCATTTTAGGAAAAAAAAAAAGTCTATATCAGCTTGCTAAATAACAAAACTCGTGAAATTGCTTATTTTACTCATCATTTGGATTAGTAGTAATTATGCCTGTAATAGCAAAACGAGATTTTAATGCTGATTAATGAAACTGCTAAATTGCCAAGACTGCTAGTCCCAGTTATCAGTCTCTGGAGGCTGTCCCCTAAAACAGTTGTCATCATATGTGTAATGTGGCTTCCTTTGTAGGACCAGATGTGAAGCATATGGTGACCTATTACAAAGGGGATGAGCTCTAAGTCCACAAGGGCTGAATTATATTGGGCAAACTACCCAAATGAAAAAATAACATCCAGTGATAATTATAGGATCATAGCAACTTTCTAGAGGGTGAGGGCTGATGGGGGACTTGGGAAGCTGCCTAGCTCAGGTAATCATTCCTGCAGTACTGATATTTTTCATGTTTGTTTGGATCCTAGAGGAAAGCTGTGCATGCAAACACACTGTGGAACATATCCCATGTCTCAGGGACCCCTTCCCACTGCTGGAGGGAAATCCTGTGGGGTGGTGGGTGCTGTCAGGGGAACCTCTGGAGTTCCCCAGCAGCAGAACAGCTCAGAGGTGCTGCTGCAGAGGGGGAAATGTGCTGGGTGACAGGAATGACACTGGGCCAGCCAGGGCACAAAGAAGTAGGCAGGAAAATGCAAACTAATATAATGAACCTCACTGCCCTTGTGTGCAGAGACAATTCTGGTGCTTTGGGCACATTTTATCTCCCTGTGGCCCTTGTGTCTGGACAGGAAAGCAGTGGATGGCTGCCCTGAGCTCAGGAGGGCCATGCTGAGAGCACTTGTGTCCCCTGGTAGGAGGAAAAGGAGTAAACTTCTCTGAACAGCCATATTTCTCCTTAGCCATTAACTTGATTGTTACCCAAAATTGTGCTTTGTCCTCATTGCACTGGCAGGTAGCACCCAGAGCAAAACATAATGGACTGCTTCTTGGTTCTGCTGCTGCCACTTTGTATTACTCCTCCTATGACTCTATCACTTTATGAACAGTTTAACCTATTTACTCATGTGTAAATGGACAACGGCTGAAGATTAGAGAGGCTTCATTTGCTATGAAGAGCTCCTATCTTGTCTCAAAGGAAAAAGAGCCAGCTGACCTAGAAGGCAGGTCAGGTACTCCATACTGCAGGCAGGCATCAAATTACCAGCCCCGTGTCAGCCTGCGTGTGGAGTGACAAATACTCCACAGCACGGGTACAAACTGATTTTTAGAGGCCAGGGAAGTTTACACAGCTATTTCAGGAGCTAAACATGCAAGTCAAAATGCAGGATGGTTCAGATGATTCATAGGCACATGCATTGTGCTTCACAGTACTTTCTAAAATCAGTGCTGTAATTGCTGAGGGTCAGGCTTATTTCAGGCAAGATGTTCTTGTTTGAGTGTATGCTTAGAGGAGGGAGTAAACTTTGTGTTAGCTATTAGACACACTTCCAGCATTTCTTCCACTGCTCTGCTCCTGGGCTCTAGAATTGCTCTGTCCTATGGAAGTGCTCTTCCCACAGCTGGTCAGGCCTTGATGTTTTGTAGGGGGTTTCACAGCAGCCAGCCCTGCATCCCTAACACACACCAGTGGTATCACCAGCTTCACAAAATCAGATCCCCAGAAATGCTGCAACTTCATCCTACAACTCTGTGACCATGCAAGGCTGATTTACTGCAGCAGAAGTCCTCTTCAAATTGTCTGGCAACAGAAACTGAGGCATTTTTATTATATGGCCAAGCTTTCTGTGACAAATAGTGCTACCACAGCTTAATTGGCATTCATACAAATATTCAGGTCTGCAAATGATACTGGTGGAAGCCAGAGCTACAGCTGGGGTTGTCTGCATATGGTTACTGCACTCGGGGTAGGTAATTTGTTCCTTGGAAAAGTCTGTTTTCATAGTAACGTGGTTACAAAGCAGCCTCTCAAGTGCCACTGTGTCGGGAAAGCACATCACAGACAGAAGGTAATGACTGCTGACACCAGACCAGCTTTCCTCTTGTTCCATATAAAAGGCAGCAAACTCTAAATCATCACTGCAACCAGGCCGTGTACCTGCCCCCATTGTTCGAGCTTGGCTTGAAGCTGGGAACAAAATCCATCAAAATGTGGTTTCAGGAAAAAATTTACTGGGCTGGTCTGAGCAAAAGTAAACCAGGATTAAGATTTCAGCAAAGAGCACTTCCTACCAAGGAACAGTGCCTTGGGAACTGATTCACACACATTTTAAAAAAAACCCCAAACCTCCAACACTCCATCTCCCCTCTCCAAACAAAAGAAAAATCTGGGGTGGGATGGTCTTGGAATTGTTCCTGCCCTGGCATTTTGGCACACACCCTTAAGAAGGAAGATTACAGTAAACAAGTCATAAAATACTATTTGTCCAACATTTGCCAAAACTACAGCCTGTGTATTTTAGCCTGGAAATCCAGTTTGGGTCTCAATGCCCTTTCTCTTATCTATTGGTCATCGCTGGTTCAAATTATCGTTTTAATGTGAAATCTTTTGTGGGCTTTTAAATGATTTACTTTCTCCAAGTTAGGATTAGAAAGCTGGTTCATTCTCATTGTTTGATCTTTCTAAATAAAAAGCTGTGAGGAACTGATCAGCAGCAAAAAAAGCAGATCAGAAAATAAGGATTCCATCCTTAGTTTGGCTGCAGGCCGCTGATGTAACTGTAGCTGATCAGCTGGATTTTTGTCCCACAGCTGCTCTAGCAGTAAAAATAACATAGTTATTGGCTTTTTGCTCTCCCTGACTCTTGTTTGACTCAGGCTTCACAGTAAAGGAACCCTGATCAGGTTGGACAGGGAGCACCAAGTCAGGAAAGCCTTTGTGTTCCTGGAGTGTGGCTGAGAGCTCCAGCTTTTATTGACAGAGCTGACAGTTGCTGTAGGGCATTATACAGCAGAAGAGTAAATTTTATCTGTGACTATCCACTGTGCTTATGTCTAACTGCTACCTGCAGTAGCTCCAGAAAATCCTAGAACAACAGGTAAGATTTTTTTTATAAGACATGCCACAAAAATGGAATCTTTTACTTTACTACTTCCAGACACCAGAAGTGATGGGGTGCTCAAGAGTAAAAAGTTACTGGCAACCTAAACATATCTGAAAATCTGGCCTCAATTTGATAATAGGAACACAAATCACAAATAAAAATAAACCACCTGAATTTAACTTTAAACTGATATGGCTCTTGGATTTCAAAATTTTATATTGAGTGTAATTAATTATGAATAAGCCTATGTATTTTGTAGTTTCAAGTGTGCAGAAAATTCAATAGCACTTTGTGCAAGAGGTTGTTCTGCTGATTAGGAGACCTCAATCAATACAATTTAGCTCCTCTTAGGAACTGCCCCTCTCCCAGCCAGAGCTGGGCTTGAGCCTTGCAGTGTCAATACGATGCTCGAACAAGCTGTCTCCAAAATTCTCTGGACACCTCCTAACACAAATCCAATAACAAAGTGTTGTTACTGACAGAGCTGCAGTTTGTATCTCACAGTAATGCAGGTTTTGTACCTGCTTCAGAGCTCTTAAAGAATCCCTGAGACTGCTCATAAAGCAAGAAAATCTGAATTCTTCCTCCAATTGCAGTAACTCACCAGAAAAGAGAAAATATTTTGCTCAAGTCCTCACACAACAGTGAGTGTTGAAAATGCTTGGGCAGAGCATGCAAAACCCTTGTATTTGTGGTGCTGTTCCTTTCACAAGTGAGGGCCCTTGGCAAGACTGACACTTCTGAGCCACCTCAATAGTAACAGTGATACAAAAATACATCTCAATGCAATTTTGAGTAAATATTTTATTTATAATTTTAAGTCAATGCTTTCCAGTCTACTCTTTTGAACGTGCTGCCATTTATCTAAACTCCTTGGGCTTCTGTAGTCCCAACTCCTCAGTTCATAAATCTGACAAGACCTGTTGTACCTCTGACATCTGCCTAGGGAAGCACTGCCCACTGTTTGAGGAGAGTGTTCATTCAGTTATCCCAAACTCAGCTCCAGGCTTTTGTCACACCTCCTTCCAGGAATGTAAACCTTCACAAAACAAGAGACTGGGCTGTGCAGTAAGAATTGCAGAGAAATGTTGCCCAGAAGAAAAGAAGGACTCCTCTGATTCTATTCCATAAACAACAAAAAGCAAATTGAGCCTGAGGAAAACGAGGTAAAACAAAATGAGATGTATCCTGATAGCCACATCCTAATAGAATCATTACAGCACTGGCTGGCTCCTGCCAGAGGTGGAGGCACAGAAAGTGATAACCAGATGGGGAAGAAACAAATCAATATGGATCACTGAAAACCGATTTAGAGCACTAAGCTCACTCAGACTTCTCTTGCATTTTCTCTTGATTAGGCTGGCAGGAGCTGAAGATGAAAATGTTAAAACCTGACTTTAGTCTTCCATGCTGCACTTAGGCTGCTCTCTTGTGTAAGAGCCCCTTTCCTTGCCTTTCTGCAGAGCTCTGACAGCTGGAAGCTGCCCACAGGGATGCAGAGGGCTCCTCAGGCAGCTGACATCCTCATCCCAGCCTGATCATAACATGAGTTTATTTGAGTAGCTCAAGCAAATTAGCTGGTAATAGTGCACAACAGCCTGGTTACTGCAAATGAGGAATCTGCAAGGAAGTTAGGATTACTAGAAAGGAAAGCAAATATATTTGCTTTTACAGTGCATTTCTCATTCTGTTCAGAAGTGATGATGTTAGGCAGAGAAAAATCAGACTCCCTGCCTGCCTATAACTGCTAGAGAATATTAAGTTGAAAAAAAAGGAGGAGTGAGGGAGAGAAGGGGTGAAAAGAAAATTCCAGAAAGGTAGTTCAAACTCATGTGGTCAAAAAGCAAGGTCTCAAAGAAGGCCCTAGGGTCAATGTAACACAGAATGGAAGGACTACAGAGTTTGGAACTCTCCCTGTGACTTAAATTACAGATAGTTTCCAAGAGTTTCCTTAATAAAATCAGTCTAAGGAGAAAATATTGGTGTCAGTGAGGGGAAAAACTCTGATTCACGGAAAATGGAAAAGAGAAAGGCAGCTTCAACCAGGAGTCAGTCATCAATCTATTGCTTAGACAGAGTCTTGGCTAACCCCATTCTCCTGGTAGAACTTGCCTGGAGTAGACCAGATTGATTTGACAGTCTCTTAGCCTAATAAATGCTTGACCCCAAGGTCTGCTGAATTCACTAAATTCACTATGCAGAGAGAATTGGGAACCAATCACCTCTGGGGAGCATCCTGTTCTGCAGCCCTGCCCTGCTAAAGGCCTTGACTGCTTTCAGCCTTACCGAGATGACGAGATGGAAGCTGCTCTCACAAGAAGAAAGGTTAATCGACTACACTGCTCTTAATCAATCACTTGGAGGCATTCAGCACTTACAATAGGTAGGTCCCTCTTCCTGCCAGGAGGTTCTTGCATGTTAACCAAGGACCATCTCCTCCAGCTCAAAGGATGAGTAATAGGCAGAAGCACAATCCAGGGAGATGCCAGGTGTCTGATCCAGAGCCAGCTGAAGTCAATAGAAAGGCTCCTGGTGAGTTCAGTGGGCTTGGGCCAGACCCCAAAGAAAGACTTATTACCCAAGGTTTATTCTGCATACGTGATCGAGCTACTTTTAGTAGTGAAAGATCCTTGGAAAAAAGCAGATTCATCACACACTTTTGCCTCCCTGTGAAATCAAACTTCTTCAAACCATACTGTGTCCCAGTTACCCTGATTGTCAGATATGGCTGACATCCAGCAAAGGAAAATTACCTGCCTCTGACAGCACAGACACCTATGCATTTCAAAATCTCTAAGGAGTACAAAACCAAAAACTTCAAACTCCTAATATTTTCCTGGCCTTTTTGTAATTGCTGCTAGCCAAAAGGAGAGCTTCCTCAGAAGAGGAAAACTAGATCCATTTCTAAAAGGACAAAAGAAAACGGAGGGAATAAAACTTAAAATACCCTGGCATGGAGGAGAACAAGCTCAGTGCTGAACCACCAGAAGGTGAAGCTGACAGAGCCTGAGAGAGAAAAAAATACCAAGAGAAAAAACCCAGGGTTAGGAAGTACCCCTGAAGACTTCTGTAAATTAACACCTGTGTGTAGCACCAGCATCAACTGATGACAAAGCAGTGACTGTCCCTGATGTGTCTAAATGGAAGGAGGGGGTCTTGGCCTGTTGTTACAAACCCAGGCCCTTGTACCCCAGTGCAGAACCACTTAGTAACACCCCTGCTGCACCACACAGCCAAAAACCCACATGGCAGAGATGTGACAGACTGGTGCCATGGACTATACCTGCTGCAGCTAGCAAAGAGAGGGCAGGTCCTCCAGAAGGCTGGAGAGCAGCACAGATACAGCAGCTCTTCTCTGCTCATCTGAGAGCTCATGGCAGGCACTACAAAGCATCTCAGGCTATGGATATTTCTCCTTGTGCAGTGAGAACGAGCAAGAGGTCAGTGAAACAGAATAATCTAAGGTGTGCTACATATTTGATTTATATGTGCCCCAAGAATTGTTTTCTCCAAGGAAGGACAGGCATCCCAAAAGTTCTTTGCCAGTAAACAGCTGTGGTTGTCAAAACCAATTTCCTAGTCTTGTCACTGCTAGCTGAAAAAAGCCCACAAGACAGATCCTGCATCTACATCCAAGAGTAAGGACTAATATTTGGTGACCTTTCTTCCTTTGGCTCAGTTGATAAAATTACCAGCACTGCAAGCAAAGCAAGGCAGATATCATTAAACAGTGAAGGTACCTATGCATTTCATAAGGAAACCTGACAAGAAATTCCACATACAGAACAAGAACTAGATTTAAGAGGTATGACAGCATCTTCCCCAAAAAAGACTTTGGTGTAGCAGCCTCATAAATCTGCAGATTTCAGCCAGCTCCACAGATATGTGTCATGCACATTGCATCAAAATACAGACAGTGGCCCTCTAAGTTGTAAGAGCCTTGGATTTATTTGTCTATAACCTTTGTATCACAATAATGTCAAAAGTTAACAACCTGCTAAGATAAATGGGGATGCTCTGTCTCTCTCCAGGTCTCGCTGATGTTACTGAGGATGCAGATTCAGGAAAACTGTGCCTTATTTTCTCGTGTTTGAAACCAGGTTTTTGCAGCCATAACTCCTGTTCTGGGACAAGGCTCTGTTATTATCTCTGTAAGTGCTTGCAGCAGCACCAGCAGCTCCTGCAGTGTTTGCCATTCCATGGCATACACAGAACCAGGCTCCCCTGCCATTCCCCTGCCCGTGGTGGATCCCCCTGTAGCCACAAAACTGAAAAGAGATGCACACAAAAAGTGATGTATTTCACCTATTGACTATTCATTTTTTAACCCAGAGTGGATGAGCATAAGACACCTGCAGCTCAGTGCTGATGACCAAGTGAGGAAGCACAGAGGTTACTGCCTAACCAATTCTCCCTGGTGTCATTCCAAATAATGTCCTATGAGGCTTAAAGGCACGAGCTTGGCCACACTGGACTGCAGCACCTAAAGACAAGATGCCCTCTGCCTGAAGGGAGTGGAGAGTGGGGTGGCCCAGAAACAGGAGGGGGACTCTGAGCCCTCTGCAGACCCAGCTGACCTCTGATGAGTGGTCCACAATACAAATCTACTGAGAAACAGAAAACTTCTTACTTACCCTTATCAGCACTCCCCAAAATTGTTCATGCCACAAAAACCCCCCACAAAATTCCCTTGAACCACGCATTTAAAAATCTTGCAATTTTATTTGCATATAAAGGCCGCTAGATATAATATCACAATAAATTTAAAGAAACAACTGCTTTTCTAAATTCCATTAACAAGGTAACATAAAACAGAACAAAGCTCAATAGCATTTACAGTGGTGGAACAGAAATAACTATCTGCAACAATATTTTGTGCTAGTGAGATTGCATTTACACACAGTGCAAAATAAGAAAAAGGAAATAAAAAAGACAAGAAGAATATTTAAATATAAAGGACAACTAAGCCTTATTTTATTTAGGCTTGATTGTATCCATTTGACTCTATACATGCCTGAACTACAACAAAGATTTAACTCGGGCTCTTGAAGGCCTTGAACACTTGGAAAAATGTGTCACATCCTTCATAATTTAGATGTGCTGTACAGCATAATTTTGCAGATGCTATACTGGCAATATTAAATCCTAGCTTAGTTATAATGCACAAAAAATACATATATATATAAATTCATATTTAAAAGGAGTCCGCATTTACAATTTTTTTTTTTTTACTGCATGAAATACCTGCTCTTTGCAGCTTTCACCCCCAGTCTTTTAAAGCTAAAATAATTTAAGAAAGAAACAACAGAAGGTAGATATCACATACAGGCTGTGGCTATCTAGATCAGTCTTTATAAAGCAGGTAGAGACAAACAACTGAGAAGTCAATTCTCCCCTTGCTGCATTCTACCGAGAATAGAAACAAGTTTTAAGCACATGCACGCATATCAAGAGGTAAATGGACCCCAAAACATTGTTTGTGCTACTAAAAAACTGATATAAATGGAGATGAAAAGCTAACATTTAAACCTAGGGAAAAAGAAGACACTTAAAAAAAACCCGACAATAACATAAGTTGTGCAAATTTGGGTGTTTTTAAATGCTGCCTATTTTTTTAGCTTATAATATAATATTAAAATAAGGTCTCTCACTTATTAAAAGAAAGCTTGGCTGTCCTTTTGAGAACACTATAACAATTTACAATGGCAAATTTATTGAAAAACAAAATTCATTTTACAAATTCACAATGCTTTATCAATTTAAAATGAATGCTGCATTTCCAAAAAGCACAACCTCTAAGTTTTTTTCTCGTTTCTTTTGCACCAGCAATTTACAAATAAAAAAAACAAACCCAAAACAAACAAAAACCAAACCCAACCCCAATCCCCATCCCAAATCAAATCCCCCCCCTGGTTCCCCCAACCCCTCCCAGCCCCCGTTTTGAAATCAACACGTAACTGAATGTAAGTTTTGCAGTTAGAAAATGGCAGTTTATAGACCTTCCCCAGTCCCAAATGTGCAGTAGTGCTTCAGGATCCCTGTGGGGTCGGAAGGTCGAAAATGATGGGAGGGTTGGTGGGCTGGAAGCTGACTGTGCACGTGGAGGCGTTGATGTAGGTGGTGTAGCCGTCGGTCATGATGCCGTAACCTGCGGGCACAGCGGGGACAGCGCTCACTCTGGGGCACTCCCAGAGCTGCTGGGGAGCCCTGCTTGCACCAAACCAGAGTGACCCTGGGGAGCCCTGCTTGGCAGTAAAATCAGAGTGACCCTGGGGGAGCCCTGCTTGGCAGTAAAATCAGAGTGACCCTGGGGGAGCCCTGCTTGGCACCAAATCAGGATAACCCATGGGGGAGCCCTGCTTGGCACCAAATCAGGATAACCCATGGGGGAGCCCTGCTTGGCACCAAATCAGGATAACCCATGGGGGAGCCCTGCTTGGCACCAAACCAGAGTGACCCATGGGGAGCCCTGCTTGGCACCAAAACCAAATTAACCCATGGGGGAGCCCTGCTTGGCAGCAAAATCAAATTAACCCGTGGGGGAGCCCTGCTTGGCATCAAAACCAGAGTGACCCATGGGGAGCCCTGCTTGGCATCAAAACCAGAGTGACCCATGGGGAGCCCTGCTTGGCATCAAAACCAGAGTGACCCATGGGGAGCCCTGCTTGGCATCAAAACCAGAGTGACCCATGGGGAGCCCTGCTTGGCATCAAAACCAGAGTGACCCATGGGGAGCCCTGCTTGGCATCAAAACCAGAGTGACCCATGGGGAGCCCTGCTTGGCATCAAAACCAGAGTGACCCATGGGGAGCCCTGCTTGGCATCAAAACCAGAGTGACCCATGGGGAGCCCTGCTTGGCATCAAAACCAGAGTGACCCATGGGGAGCCCTGCTTGGCATCAAAACCAGAGTGACCCATGGGGAGCCCTGCTTGGCATCAAAACCAGAGTGACCCATGGGGAGCCCTGCTTGGCATCAAAACCAGAGTGACCCATGGGGAGCCCTGCTTGGCATCAAAACCAGAGTGACCCATGGGGAGCCCTGCTTGGCATCAAAACCAGAGTGACCCATGGGGAGCCCTGCTTGGCATCAAAACCAGAGTGACCCATGGGGAGCCCTGCTTGGCATCAAAACCAGAGTGACCCATGGGGAGCCCTGCTTGGCATCAAAACCAGAGTGACCCATGGGGGAGCCCTGCTTGGCACCAAACCAGAGTGACCCATGGGGGAGCCCCGCTTGGCACCAAAACCAAATTAACCCATGGGGGAGCCCTGCTTGGCACCAAAACCAAATTAACCCATGGAGGAGCCCTGCTTGGCACCCAAACCAGATCACCCCATGGGGGAGCCCTGCTTGGCACCAAAACCAAATTACCCCATGGAGGAGGCCTGCTTGGCCCCAAAATCAGATTAACCCCTTCAAAGCAACACCAGCTCTTGAGAGCCGCCACAAAGGCATGACAAAGATACGGTGTGCTGCGTTGGAAATGAGAACGGGTGCTTTTGGTTTATGTAGAAACTTGGCTTTGCCCCTGGGTGTGGAAGAAACACAACCCAGGGATGTTCTTTTTTTAATTACTTAATTGATGAGCTATAGTCTGTGTGCCTGTCATGTCTGTCACAAGTAAAAGATCATTTGGAAGGAACACATTTAGAAGTGACTTTGGTTTTGCCTAAACACGCACTGTCTGGGCAGTGACCTGAACTCTGTCATCCCTCCCTTATCAGCCAGTTCCTCATCCTTGCACTGCCAAGCTGGTGTTCACACTGGCTTCTGAGGCCTCAGGAGCTCAGCAGCAGCCTAAAAATATACCCATGCACACACTTAGGCTGCCCAGGGTGTATGCCCCATCCCTGAAGTGTTCAAAGCCAGGCTGGATGGGGCTCAGAGCAACCTGGTCTAGCTCAAGGTGTCCCTGCCCATGGCAGAGGGTTTGGAATGAGGTGATCCTTAAGGTCCCTTCCAATCCAAACCATTCTGTGACTCCATTATTTAATTTATATTTAGAGATTTAAAAAAAATTGTTATACAAGTGTGTGTATTCTCAGCCAACATCCACAAAAAGCTATCAAAGAAGCTTGAAAACATCTAGGAAGCATTTGGTCCCAAATACAGTTTAAAAAAAAAAAAAAAAATTGAAAAAACACCCCCAGTGTTTCATGGAGGAAGAGAGTTTCCCATTGCAAACCCACAGAGTGAAAATGTTTTTCTTTTAAACCATTATGGTACAGTACAGATCACTGCTGTCTGAAAGCTAAGATAAATACAGCTACCCACAGTGCCTATCAGAAAGAATAATCACTTCAGAATTGCTGCACTGTCCACCCCTATTACTTTATTTATTTAGACTGGCAATTTTGATTTAGATCATCTCACAATGGGAAAAACCTTGTTTTGCCTGTCAAATGGGGAAGAGCCTGCATCACCAAAATGTGTGTATAGCCTCTGTTGGTTTAAGGGAATGTGGTGCCTGCTCATCTCAGCTGGAGATAGACAAATATTAATTGCACTGTAAGAAAATGCTCTTAACACCTTGCTATTTCTTCCTGTACTGAAACAAGCCATTCCTATGTCTTCTGTGTAAGTACTAGAAAGGATTGTAACTTTTTGCTGGTATTCTTATGAGAATTTTTTGAATGTTCACTTTTAGTATGTGCTGCCACCTTTCCTAGGAGATTTAAATGCAGGGTGCTGCACATGGCTCCTTAGTGCTTTCTCATAATAATGGCCTTGTGCATTCAGACACCTCCTCTCCCACTATTACCACCAGAAGTTTCACCACCTCATGTGCCTACAAAGGCTGTAGACAATTTACACATTGTAGCTGGAAGTCTTGCTATATTAATTTATCTTTAATATGCAAGGACTAATATTTGTACAAAATACCCAGCCTTTTCCTGGGTGCATTAAAGGACTGTTATTTATGCTTCTATGCAGAAGGTCATGTCAGCATTGCCAGTATAAACTCTTTATTTACAGGTGCCAGGCATGGAAATCATTGTATGAAGTCACCAGGGCTTCAGAAAAACCAACACCACTAGCAGAGAAAGCTCTCCCTTTTTTTTTATTTTTCTTTTATGAAGTCCTCAAAATCTTTAGGCCCACGGAGAACTTAGTTAGAGACAATGGAGAAACCTCCAGGGGGGAGAATACAAAACATTTAATGTGTAATTTTGAATTCTAGGGTCATGAAGTCTTACACTCTCTCTTAGGCAGAACTCCTAGTGTTTGTCTCTCAGCCACATGAAAGCTACAAATTCATATTAAATATTTAACTATCTCCAGAATGTATTTAATCTCTCAGTCTCTCCCACTGCCACAAACTGAGCTCGTTGTTTCTGAAGCTTCACACTCTGCCTGTCCTGGCCCTGGCAGAGGAGGAATATCTCTCCTAAAACATGGGGCTCCTGGAGGGTAACACTCAGTACAGAGTGCACCAGTGCTTGCAGAAATGTATGCACAGTGAGTTCTGGCAGTGGCTCCTCCTGATGCCCTCCTCTCTGCTTCTCCTTAAACCCCAAGGGAGGTGAGCAGAGACAGCAAGTTGTCTTCACATTTCCTTTTTTTCTCTAGCACCTTTCTTAGCTCCTGTACTTGGAGTAATGGAGATAATTTTCATTTTGGCTTGCAAGTGTGGGGAATCTCATCTGTTTCTCTAACCAAGTTTGTCAAAATTTGAATTGCTTTCAAATAACCTGTATAGAACAACCTTTGCACAGTGAAAGATGTAGGTGGCTAAATGTAGCACACATTCCTGAAACAGTCTGTTTTAATTCTGGAATAAATTTACAAAGTGCTGTGCCTGCAACCACTTCCCTGAACTCCCTCCCTGCTTTAATCCAATATGCCATTACCCACTGCAATCCACCACCAAAATGTGCTTCTTGAAATGTGAGAGGAAGCAGGGGATGGTACTGCTCCTTACCTTCATGAATCCCACCAAAGACATGGAGTTTGGGCCTTACTCTCCTCTGCACTGTGTTCAGCAGCTCCACACAGCCCACTCTCTGCAGCTCCTTTGGAACCCAGTCTCGGAAACCTGAAGGCAAAATCCAATCAATACTATTAATTTTCCCTACTCAGGTAAGGTTTCCATGTAGTCTTTCAGGAAGTCATAATTCACACAGGGTTTATTACATTATCTCTAGTCATAACCTCTCCATTAAAGCACACAATGGCTTTTAAGAAATGTTTCACTGTCACTTTGTCTTCCTTAAGATTTCCTCCCTCCATCTGCATTAATATTTTTCTGGATGTGATTTGTTGGTTTTTTTTTTTTTTTAAACTATAGGTTTAAACTCATCTTCCACCTTGAAACCCCAGGACATTTATTCCTGGCACTGCTGCAGATTTTTCTTCCCTTTCCCTTGGCTCTTACGGCAGTCAGCTTCCCAAGCCAGCTCTGTGGTTCCTCCAGAAATGAAACAGCTCAGGAAGATGAGCTGAGCTATGGCTCAGTAGAGCTGCCACCCCAAAGATTTAAATACAGACTCCCACAACTCCCAGAGGTCTGCAAGCACCAGGTTACTCCTGAGCCCTCGTCACCAGCCTCAAGCAGTGCAGCAAAGCAGCTTCCAACAAGCCATGCTAATTGCCTGCCCTGCTGCTGGGTCCTACAGACACACAGAAAAATGTACAAAACCTGACATCAGTCCCCACAGGAGCCTGCTGCCAGGACCAGCACGGAGAAGGGGCTGCAGGGCAAGGAGAATGAGGAGGAGGAAGAGATAATTCAGGAGCCACATCCAACTGCAGCACCACTCTCCTGACCTTAGTGTAATTACAGCCTGAGCCAAGTTAATCCCAGGTAGTAAAATCATGCTGGGACCTGAACCTGGCTAAATTTTAGAGTTCAGTTACAGCTTTACCTCCTTTAATATTCACTTTAT
Organism: Notiomystis cincta; assembly: GCA_013398075.1. Classification (NCBI taxonomy): domain Eukaryota; kingdom Metazoa; phylum Chordata; class Aves; order Passeriformes; family Notiomystidae; genus Notiomystis; species Notiomystis cincta. The sequence goes on along the minus strand of VZRX01007332.1, from coordinate 25,377 downwards.
ATTAATAAGTAAACAAGTAAACGCTTATTTAAAAAGCAGTATTTTGTCAATATTATCATGCAGGCTGAGACCCAGAGACCCTCATTTTAGGCACAGTACCTAATCTATGTCTGTAGTTAAGCTACAGTGCCAGCCTTTTGAAATTGAACTTCATTATCTCCTTCAAACACAAAATTTAAGCACGCTTATTCAATTAAAGCACTCATTAGTGCCTGCAGCATTCACAGTATTTCTGTATGAACCCATTTCAGAGCAGATGGATGAACAACCCATTTAAAACAGCACCCATGAAACATTATAAACAGGCTTGTGGGGGGTTTTTTTGCTTCTTTGGGAAAATGAGGCGATTAAGAGAGTGCTGTTCAAGGCCCTGGTTTGCAATATCCGGTGGCTCTGCTGTCAGGGGATGCTGTGTCACTGCTTCAACACAGCAGCACACTGGGAGCTCCAGGAGGGTTAAAGGGAATTTGCTGATCATCCTACAACAGTCTCTAAGTAGTATTAAAAAACTAACCAGAATATAAAAGGAGCAGTGAGTACATTAGTCAAAAACTTTCTGGACATATTTTTTTTTTCTTTCCCTTAGCTTTGCTTAGATTGCTGACTCTTAACTTAATCTTGGTAAAAAACATAAGCAAGCATTAATTCCTGACTCCACAGTCACCAAGAAGCTCTCTAAGAGCACTGAGCCAGCCTGGAAGCACTTAAAATGCTGGTTTATAATGGCACCATGCAATTCTGGGAAGATTTGGCTACAGTCACTGCCATGAATACAGTGATTTGGTGACTTCCTGAGATTGTGTGATCTGACCCCTTGGACTGCAAGAGCTTACAAAAACCCTGACAAAATCACTCTTCTCACAGCAAGGGTGATGAAGAGACTGGCACACTTCTTCATCCTGGTAAGTCCTGTTTACAAAAGGCTCAGCTGTTGTAAAGCCAACTGAGGTACTTAAAATACAGTCCCAGACTGCTTGCCACAGGTGTCTTAAAGAAAAGCAGTGAGCAATAGGTGATGCTGCCTTGTGGGGCACAGGATGGAGAAAGAGAGCAGGACCTTCCAAATGGTTTAATGTGGGCTTCAGACATGCCAAAACTGAGTACTCCTGCTCTGCTGAATGAGTGTCCTGGTGCCTTTTTGAGACTACCAGAACTCAGTTCAGATCTGGAGAGTTAATGGCTCCTATTGACAAGGCAAGCAAAATTCAACTAAATGAGAAACTTCAGCTGCCTAATGAAGAAACAAATTATGCATTCATAGGCTGGTGCTCACCTGTCATTAGATCAAGTAAGGAACAATTATCTAAGAAGATAATTTTATTCCTTGGCAAATTTTTCATAAGCCAATTAATACCTTCAAAACTATTCTTACATATTCTGAGTTTACAAGGACATTATCAAGGAGAATATGTGACTGCATAGCTCTAAACTCTTGACTGCTACTCTCAAACCTTAAAATAACATGACACTGTAGTGAGAAAAGGTTTCAAAAGTTTTAGTCAATCTCTGAAAAGTCATATGGGATTGGAAACTGGTTGTCAGATGAATGCTATTCTTAAATAAAATGTCAAACTATAATGGTTATGGAGTCAGATATTTGATCTTCCCTAGCTTGAATTTAATTTTAAAAATCAAATTTTTTTATGGAAACTCAACAGATCAACTAAGCCTAACCATCATTTTCCACTTCTTTAAAAAAAAAAATTAATCCATAATTTTAAGCTTGGATGCAATTACAGTATATCTTACAGCATTATCAATTTTACTCATTTTGAAAGTCAAATCCTCATGCAAAAAAGTCACACAGAACTTTTGTTTCACTTACCAAGGGGAGGTCCATGTGTCATTAGTATATCAATTCCCTCAGGAATAAGGTTCCACTTGTCTAGCAAAGACTGACCTCTGGGTAGATTAAAGCCCCATCCATTAAACCATGGTGTCCTTTGGGGAAAATAAGACAAACTGCATCAGTGTAAAATGAAAATCTCTTCTCTTCTCCATTTTTTTTTTTCCTGAATTAAAAAAAAATTCTGTGCTTCAGAGATGACCTGCAGACAGCCTTTTTGGAGGGGGTGCCTCTAAATCACACTGATTCAAATACACTCATATGTTAAAGTATACATTTGAATTTAGATTAATGTCTGATGTTATTTTTGCACTTCAAGGGTATTGAGCCCTGGGGGCATTTACTCACTAGAGAGAAAGAAAAAAACCACTAAAATAACAAAGTCTAAATCTCAAGCTTTTTATGGAACTTTGGGGATGTTTGAACATAAGAACTCCTTCCCTATGCTAACTACCAAAACAACCCAACCTTTTTTTTAAAGGCAAAACTCAATTTCTCCTAGCACAGGGCAGCAGTAGCAGTTCACTGAGATGCTCAATGTGGCAGCCACAAGCACCATCTGTGCTGGAGCATTTCACTAAACTCAAACTTGCTCCTTTTAGCACTTTTAATACCAGAACTTGGTTTTGAACTCCTTGAGCCTCCTGGAGATCTCCATCCCACAATGTTTAGCCTCACAGTGACTTTTTAAAAAGAGATCTTATAATTTAAAATTAATGTAGTATTTCTTAAGGAAAACAGATACCCTCAGTGTTCCCTACCATGGCATAGAGTTGTTCTGAGACTGCTTTATCCACCAACCCAAGCATGTAGCCATGAGAAGGACATTTTCTAGGAGTACTTTTTCAACATATAAATTTGTCAGCATGTAGCACACATAATTTTGTTACAGGTGTATCATAACAAAACCTTTCCTGATCAAACAAGTACACAAAGCAATTGTTCTGAAGGAATTCAGGAATATTTAGATTTGTTACTAATAATCTTAGTATTGTGCTAATTTTTAAGAGGTTGCATCCATGTGTGTGTTTCCCAGAGCTCAGGCAAGAGTTTTAGACTTTGTTCTCTAGGTAGGATGCTCCTAGTCATACTTCTGAAAGTTCAAGCTACTCCTGAAGTCTTCTGTGTACTGCAGTTCTGAAAACAGAAAACAAAAACTGGCGGCTAAAAACAACCACAAACCAACCTTAAAAAAACCCCATACCTGTTAGAAACAGAGATCATTAGAGTCCTAGGTAATTTCATTATGTAATCTGCCTGCTCTACCTGCTAAATTATTCATTTTTCCAGCCTCAAATATGCATTTAAGCGGGAATGTCCCGCTGAGATTACAACTCTATTTTTTTTTTTTTTTTTATAATTAAAGCATTTTGTTTTCCTGAGACAATAATTTGACCAATGAGGATTATACCCAGTTATATGGATGATCTGCATTCCTGACAATCAGCAGTATGGAAAACCAGCAGGCGCTGCTAATATAGGGGCAGGAAGGTCACTGGTGCCTTTGTAACAAATAATAGACATATCCCATGTAGTCCTGCTGGATAATACTTCTTCTACACACACAGGAACTCATTCAAGCTAGCAGACTTCCTGAATGGACACTGACAAAAGATAGGAAAATTAGACTTTAGTCCAACATTTTATGTGAGCTCGGGGCTCCTCACGCGCTCAGCCATGGGCTTCACCTCTCACAGCTTTACTTTGCACCTAAAAACCTCCCTGTGCTGTACACAGGAAGCTCACTGAAGCACCTAAAACCTCCCTGTGCTGTACACAGGAAGCTCACTGAAGCACCTAAAACCTCCCTGTGCTGTACACAGGAAGCTCACTGAAGCACCTAAAAACCTCCCTGTGCTGTACAGCGAGGTCAGTGCACCTCACTGGAGGCTTGTATGCAGCTGAACTCCAACTGGAGGCTTTAACTAAACCACAAGAATTTCTGCTTTTCTCCCTGAAACATGTATCTAAATTTCCTTTCCTATAACATTCCTAGGTTTTAACCTCTCAAGATTATTGTAACCTCCAAGGCTGCAGTCAGAAGTTAAAATATCGTTTGGCTAAACATTTCAGCTGCTTAAAACAAACAAACACACAGAGCTCGGGTCAAACTTTTCACTGTCAATTAATGATTCTTTCCCCACTTGCATTTCTCCTGCAGATAAGACTGTAGTTATTACAACATAGTTAAACCTGAAACATGAAACCACATCTGTGATTTCTCTGGAGCTCTTTGGAGACTACGACCACAGAAAAACCTGGATTTGTCTGCAGGATTTTTATTTTATTTTCTTCTGAAGCACTGCCCAAAGAGGAGGAGGGGGACCTGAGCTCAGATAAATTCCTCATTCACCAACCTCTGTAATTAGCTGTGACTAACAGGCACCACATGGGAATCCACTTGCAAGAAAACTTTTGAGAAACCTTCCTCATTATGCAGCATGTGCACAAAAAAAAAAAGATGGTAGAGCACTTATTTAATATACTGAAGATTTTCATACAAAATGGATAAATCAAAGAGAAGAGCAGGCATGACTGGGAGAACACCTGGATTACAGATTTAGGCTCCAGGCATTTAAAACATGAAACATATTCCCTGACAGCACTGCACCCTGGCCAGGCAAACTGAGGATCCCTGCCCCTTGGAGGAAGCCAAGTGTGCTCAGAACAGCACCAAGAAGCAAAACAGCTGTGTGGCACAGGCTCAGGTTTGGGTGAGCTCACAGGGAAGGTGACCTGAGGTTTGCTGTGTTGCAGTGAAGACAAGATGGGGTCAGTGTGCTGTGAATCCCAGGAGCAGGCAGGGACCAGCTGGTTATCCCAGCAAACTTTAAATACCTGCAGGGAAGACAAAGCCTGCACTGTAGGTAGGTGCTGTCCTATCAAGGGGCATCCAACAGGGATTTTTTTTATTCCTGTTAGTGCCTTTTTTTTGCACACATAAGACTTAAATAGAGTCAGTCTCAGCTTCTAAATAATTTAGAAGAAAAAAATTGTGCACAGAGTTAGATGCCTTCTGCAACGTATTTTCAAGCTGATTATTTAGTATGAGAAACTATTTCCTGTCTAGGAAGAAATGTAGATGATGAACTTTGGCTGCACTGTCATGGTCTAACCCCAGCTGGCACCCAAGCACCACACAGCTCTTTGCTCATTACCTCCCATGGTGTGGGAGAGAGAATCAGAGGGGTAAAAGCACATATTTACCCCACTCTTGCTAAACTGCAACCAAGAGCAAATAATTAATAAAGGCTACTTAGTCATTGGCAGCAATTTTTCAGATCTGACCTTATTCTTTTTCCTATGGATCTCTAAGTGAAAGGTTTCAGCTAGCTCCTAAAACTTCATTTTTCAGTATGGCTGGCAAGAGCAGGAAGTTATTGGCTGTTGAGTAACGCCACGAGGGAGGCATGGATGGAGAACCCCCAGGGACTGGTAATGAGAGATTACAAGTGATTTTGTCATTTGGTGTCTGACAGACCAGAACACGTCCTCACACCCGATGCTGGCGTGTCAGGAGGGCCTAACTGAGGCTCTGCTGGTCAGAACCACGCCACACTCCACAGCACCCCTCACAGGCCACCAAACCATCACAGGGATTCCTGGCTCACCTGCCAGCTCAGCCCTCGCCTGCCTGACTGCAAAGCCTCCTGACCATCCAGGGAGAGCAGCTGTGCTGGTGCCAGATGTGACACAGGGAATATCCTCGTGAAAGGCAGGCACCTGGCCCATCCTCACTCTCCTCAGTGCTTCATTTCTGCACAGGAATCCCCACAGATCCCCCTCCACCTGGCGTTTTGGAAGCCATATTCTCTGCAATTAAAAGAATGCTTATGCAGGAGGCTGCAAATTATCTTCACACCTTGTGCTGCAAGAGATGCAGACATCACTTGACATAATGCCAGGAAGGAGGGAATGTTCAGCTTCCCAACAAGGCTCATCCTCCTTTTACAGGTGCATTGGGAGAACCCCAGGACAGGACACAGAAATCCATCTGCTTTTAACAGCACAGAGCTGCAGCTTCAGCAGGTGATCAGATCTCCCTTCTCCCAAGTAAGCACTGTATGGCTTTATTATTTTACTAATACATTAAAAAAATCTCAAAGCAAACCCAAACCAGCCTGCAACAAAAGCACAGTGATGGAGCATCCTTTCATGACACAAAAAAAATCACAACTGCTCCTCGGTGCATCCACCTCAGAAGCAACCCTGTGACAGGAGGAAAGAAGACACAAAGCCCAGCCAAGTTCATCCAGGTAACACAGAAATGCCAACTCCTTCTGGAACTTTGACACTTTTAAAGGATGGTAACTCCTACAACCTGCTTTCATCTCTTCTCTGACTCATAAATTTAATTACCTGATCCTTGGAGTTCAACAACTCAAAAGGTAAAGACCTTCTAGATTCACATTTTCCTCTCAACTCCACCAGTAAATCCATTTATTTCAATAGTTACTGCTAAACAGGATTAGAAAAAAAAAATTATCTCATAGATCTTTAATCCCAAGTATTCATTCATTTTTAAGGCTACCCAGTCTTTTAGGAAAGCTTCAATTTTATCTTTAATCCAATGAGTAAAGTGCACAGGAGGCAAAAATTTCAGTCTGCTTCCACAGGATGACAGCTGAAAAAGGCATCACAGTGGGAAGCCTTTCCACACAACCAATAACAATAAGGAAATGCTCTCTATTTTTATTTTAAACTGAACACACGGACCTGGCTTTATGAGGGAGGGAGACAGTTCCAGGAGCAGAACAAGAGTGGCGGGACGGGACGTGGATGCGCGCTCGCAGACCGGCTTAGCTGGGGGACTGTCCCACAAACACATCCCCGGGGCGCCTGTTCGAGCGCTGGGCGAAAGCAGCAGGCAGAGAGCGGGCTGCCCAGGGACAGAGGAGCCGCAAGCAGAGAGCTCTGTGCGGGGGGAGAGAGGATTTTTTCACACTGCGGTTTGCCGGGGCCGGGCGCGCTCCCCGCCCGCCGGAGCGCACGAACAGGGCACGGGGGAGAGCCCGGGAACCGCCGAGACAAAAGGCTGAGCAAGGGCACCATGGGCCGAGGAAGCGCATTTTACTTCTGCAAAAGTATTTTTTTTTTTTTTTTTTTTTTTTTTTTTTTTTTTTTTTTTTTGTTAAGCTCCTTTTTGTAGTGAAGATTCAAACGCTTTCTGGTAATGTAACAACCAGCAGGAAATGGTAAAGGCTAAATTGTTTCCTAAATGTGCTCATTACGTGCAGTGTTGTGACATCAGCGAGAGGCACAGCCCGGGGGCTCGAGCTCAGTGTCATTCCCACCAGCACTTACCTGCTGTCCCATTTAGAAAGTGAGAATAATAACCCAGAGCAGGAAGAGGCATCACGGAGCCTGGCTCCTTGGGATTTTGCTTACCCTGCATCTTTAAACAGCTGAAGCTCTCACAAAAGTGAATTATCAGTACTGCAATTATGTTACCCATGTTTCTATATGTATCTCCTCATTACCAACCTGCACTTGAGTCGGGAAATCTCTAAAACATAGTTCAGCTGTTTTCACAGCGTTAGAAAAACCTGGTGCTGGTTGTTTTGGTTTTGTTTTGCAGGGTTTTTTTTTTCTCTCTCTCTCTAACTTACAGTCTATAACCCCTAAATGCTGGTTACCTAAATGAGAAAGCATCTTGCACCGTGTTTGGAGGAAGGAGCCCGTGCAGTGCCTTTCCCTGGGGAGCAGTCCTGCACAAGGGGAAGCTGCAGCATCACCTCACCAGTGTGAGACCTGGCATACTCCTCACACCACGTCCTCAATTTCTGCCTCAGACCATACAAACTGCTCAGTGCAGGATTTAGTTTAAACTTCTGTCAGAGGGAGATTCATGCCTGGATCTGTGAGAGCTATGAAAGGAAAGAAAAATCCAGGACCTTTACTGCTGCCATACATCATGCTCCATGGATGTGCTGATCTGGAGCAGATTATCACATAAAACAAGGAACAGGACAGGAGCAAGTGCAGCTTTAGCCATCCATACAGCTGGAAAGTGGTACATGAAAAAATTCCCTCCCACCTCTTTCCCAGTGTCTCTGCCCTTGCTGCCTCCAGGCTGCCCCAGCTGCTATTGACAGGTAACTGAGCTCTGCTCCCCAAATCTAAAGCCTGCTAGCTCTGTGGATACTTTTCCCTTATTTCTCTTCTCTGATGGTCCACCCCAGCCTTCTGGCATCTTCTACCCTGTGTCTGAATGGTTAGTGATCCTTTCTGGATTGTCCATTCAGTTCACATGCTTTGTGTTCACAATACCAGAACACCACAGACAATATTTAAGAAAACTCTTCTGTGGGGAAAATGCGTTTCAATAAAAAGAAAACCAAAAGAAATTGAGTAAAGAAACACATAAAAATACACCAGGGTTTAAGAAACTCGAGAGCAAAGGAGCAGTAATGCCACAGAGGATCACAAGACACTGAGGACAGCAGGATGCAGAGGACAGAGGTAAAGAACACACAGTGAAGCAGAGGAGTGAGTGGACACCACCAGGCAGCCAGTTCATACTGGAAAGGAGAGGAAGGTGAGGAGAGGAGGTGAATTTCTCAAGCTCATGATCCAGACAACCTTTACTTGAGTACCCAAATTGCTCATCAAAGAGGAAATTTCCTCCAAATCTTCTGAGGCTTTCCAATCCCTAACTGTATTGCAATTATTTTATTTAGGGCTTTACTTAATGAGATCTGGGAGATATTTTAATATCCCAAAAATATGAAAATAATTCAAACCTGACTCAAGGGCTAATTTCATTCTACTTTTAAAAAGAACAGAATTACAAAGGCCTACGAATAGAAGCAAGTATCAGACCTTAGATATTTCTGTGCTGTGTGGAGTTGAAGAATAGACCTGGTTTAAGTCAGGACCAGATTCAAATGGACCCACACATTAAGTACACTGTGTTTCCCCACGTGGCAGTGGTGTGGCAGCAGCTCAGACCCATGGATTACCATCCTGGACTGGCTTGTAGAACTGCTTCTCATTCTAGAGTGAGCACATTCACCCCTTCATTCCCATACTGCACATTCACCCCTTCATTCCCATACTGCATCACTGTGCCCCCTTGAAGAGTCAAAGGATGCTGCAGTACTGAAAAGAACTTAAATGACTCGAGTTCTCATGGTAAAACCCTGTGGTTTTTGTAAAAACACAGAGAATCTTAAAATATCTGTCTAAAGGAAGGAACTCTCTGGTCCTGAAGCTCACCACAACATAAATCAAATGTCTGTTCCAAAGGACATGCCAGGGGAAAGAGGAAACAAAAGAAAAAAAAGAGCAGCAGTCTGAAATTTTGATTCAGTTTTGCACAACAACTGTGCATGTTAAAGAATGATGCCTGGCTACTTGATTTCTTAGAGTAAGTATGATCATAATGTGCTAGTTGTACCACATCTTAAATTAATTTTCTACATTCCTCTTATTATCTGTGCAGGAAATGTAAATTGACAAAGCTTCCACCCCAGGTCAGTCTGGGAGAGGTTTTTACTAGCAGTCCTGATTCTGTGATGACAACACACATTAAAGTACAGAAAAAAAAAAAAAAAAAGTAGAAAGCTCTCCCCCAACACACACTTAGTAGTGCATATTTTCAATTCACCGGGGTAGTCTGTGTGTTTGACATGTAAAAAAGCAAAATCTGAACAGGTCTAATTACATCCAGTAGTTTCTGTTGAATATTTTATATATTTGTAAAAGCAGCATTTGGAAAATATTAACAGAAACATTTCTGCCTTTAAAACAAATAAGCTACATTTCAGTGAGTTATGAAGGAAATGTTGCAGATATAAGTTAATATAACAAATAAAACACTCTGAGAAGCTGTTATGTCAACCTGCACTATTAGTGAAATTAGTTCCTGCTCCTAAGAAACAGCCTCTAGATATTTAATTATTTGGAATGCTCCTTAAAACAGAATTCTTTAGCATTGATAAAGTCTCTGTAGTTCCTCCAAAAGGCTGTGAGGGTCAGCAGATGTGATACCTCATTCATTAATTAATGCCACAGACCAGAGGAGTTCCAGATACATATTTTTATGCAGTGTTTCACCACCTTTTTATATGTTTATATCTGCAGCCTGGGCTGCTCCTAATATACCTAACATTTAATGACACAGGGAAAGTGTGTGTTTTTTATATTGAGGAGCCCAAAACTGCTCCAGCACTCGAGGTGAGGCCACCCCAGCTCAGAGCAGAGTGGGACAATCCCCTCCCTTGCCCAGCTGGTGATGCTGTGCCTGGTGCCCCCCAGGACAGGGCTCTCTCTGGGCTTCCCATATTCAGCTTGCCACTGACCAGGCCCCAGTCCCTTTCCATGGCACTGCTCTCCAGCCTCTCATTCCCCAGTCCACACACCCAAGCAGGGCTGCTCCAGCCCAGGTCAGACTCCAGCACTTGCCCTTGCTGAACTCTATACAGCTGGTTCATGTACCAGCTGCAGCTCTTGCAAGCCCTGTGCTTTTGAATCCTGACTAAAGGACCAGGGAGAAACCCTAGGGCATGCCATTACTTCCATGGGCCACACCACACCCCCAGCCTCAGATGATGGAGTAAAAGCAATAGCAGGGCTCCCTGAAAAGAAGTCACTTGTCACTCTGCTGTCCTCTAAAGAGGACATTATCTAAAGATAATCCTCTGGGAAGAAGAAATTTGCAGTTTTGTGCTTCAGGAATACATGCTGCATACCACTCCTGCTTAGAGCTGCCTTAAAAATGCAACCCAGAGCCAGAGCCCAAGCTCTCACAGTAAAGCTGTGGCTAGTAGACTTCTAAAAACATTCTGAGTTACGAAGTCTCTCAAAGAGTGCACTTTGAGCAGAGACAAATTTTGTTCATGTTCTTGCATCACTTAAGAGCTTTCCATTTAACACACTGTGCTCTACCACATAACATCAAGAAGAAAAGGGGTTGGGTCTTTGTGCCTTTGTGTTCTGGAGGTCTTGGTTGCCCATGCTTTTCTCATTCCAATTTCCAGAGTTATCAAACCAGTTTGCTGTTTCTGAAAAATAAATAAAACAGAACCAACCCAAAGGAACACACTAAGCACAAACTTTCATCACAATCACAGGAACTCCAAGGCTTTCAAAAACTCTTTCAAGTGCTTTACAAGTAATAAATAATTGAGGCTTACAACAGTCTAGACAGAGCACTGTTTACAGAGGTACTGTGAAGAACTAGGTTGGCTAACCCAGGAGTGAATATGCCAGAATATGTGTCCAAGTAACTTGCATAAAGAGAATCAGATGGTAGGCACAGGATTCTGCCCTCCAGGACTTTCACCATTAGTCTTTACCAATAAGTCAATTATTCTTGACTACTCTGATGGCTTAAAAGAAGACACTGAGATTGCTTATTGCCAGATGGTGCTGTTTATCTATAAATACCACCACTATTTTTATTTATGTCTTGCTCAAAATGCTGGCTAGCATTCCTCAATGAGAGACTGAGACTTTCCAGAATGCCTGGTAGGAAAACCAAACAAGGGTCACATGCATCAAGGCTTCCAGACACGCACAGCCCTCAACATTTAATTGGAGGAACTTTTAACACAGTCTTCTGAATATTTACAGAAAAGAATGAAAACATTTAGTTATAATTAGGTCACAGGATACTCCCAGCATTTTTTGTTTGTCTGAAGTCTGTGCTACCTTCCAGCTTATTCTTGAAGCTCCTTGTAAAGCTGCTTACCCTCAGCAACCAGATGAAAACTGAGTTTCCAGTGCTACAATACATGCTTAGTTGGCATTTAGGTGCAGTATAAAATATCATGGCTGGACCTTAAGCCATAATACTGGTTTGCTGTTTAATTATAAGTTTTAGGAAGTGTCATTTATGTAAAAGCTGTGAAGATTTGGTTAATTTTCTTCATTTATTACAGATCTTGCTTCATGCAGAAATTTAATATGTGGCATACTTGAAATGTCACTTTTGCTGAAAACCATGATCCAAATTTGAAGTCTGCAGGAAGGGGAAGCCACCAGTTCCTGTCCAGTCTTCATCAAAAAACACTGCCCCCTTATTTGCCAAATTCTGTCTACCAAGAAACTTCTCCTTAAAATAATCTGGGAAAAGGGATGATCATGCATCTCAAAATGTGGATCACACCTCCATCTCAGCTCAGGAAGCCCCAGGAGACTTGAATGCAAGCAAAGTTCACACAAACAGAAAATCCTATACCTGATGCATACATGTGCACTTGTGTGTATACATACATACATACATGCATATATTATATATATATATAAAATAAATACACATTCATTCCCTGCTGCTCTGCTCATATCAGGAAAATTGAAAAACAACTTGCAGGAATGGTGCAATGCACTCCCAAACCAATGAGAACTCCAAGTGCTGCAGCACTCAAGCATGGCCACAGTAATGTGAGAGAGCATTTTCAGGTTATTACCTGGAGGAGCTGTCTTATGTATGAGCCAATTCAGCAAATCAATTAAAGTACTGCAGTTATTTGATCAACAGATGAACACAAAGGGAAAAAAATGACAGAAGATACTGAGGGAAAAACGTGGGGTCATGAAAAAAGAAGCAGCCTAAAAGACTGGAGAGAGCATTTAGCATCACAGAGGTAAACAGAGAATTATTTTAATTGAAAAGGCTCTTTTTAAGCAATGGGTCACTCATTTTTGTTGCCTTCAAGATTAAACAAGGAACTCTGATTACAACTGGGTCATTTACACAACACTTCATTTTAAGCTCCCCCACCTTCATGTTGTCCTTTCAATGAGGTTTGTGGGAGATGCAGATTACCACAGACTGAAGGAGAATTAATTTGGTGATAAAACCCTAATAATAATAGAATAATATTTCTAATAATAGAATGATTAGAAACCAACATAGCAGAACTTCCACATCTGTGTCAGTTACATCACTTGATCAACAGAATATCATTAATGCTTGTCCCATTCTCACCTTGAGGGAGAGTGGACTTGACCCCCACATGTCTCTGAGGCCACACCTAATTCCTCTCAAGAGTGTGTTAATGGAACATAATTAAATGGAAGCAAACAGCAGAACAAGGATGTAGGGAAATGTGTTTCTCAGTGACCACCAGTCAAAATTCCAGATGTTTTAAAAGCCCCAGTTGCCTCCTAGGTGACTGCAAAGTAGTTCAAAAGGCTGATGAGACTGCTCCTCCTGCCACCACAAGCAGCAGCTCCAGTCAGAGGCACCATGCAGTGGGCAATGATTGGTGTTTCTGGTGTTACAAACCACAGAATGGTTTGGGTTGGAAGGGACCTTCAAACCCACCAAGTTCTACCCCTCTGCCGTGGGCAGGGACACCTTCCACAGGACCAGGTTATTCAGAGCCCCATCCAGCCTGGCCTTGGACACTTCAGGGATGGAGCAACCTGTGCCAGGGCCTCACCACCCTCACAGTAAAGAATTCCCTCCCAATATCTAATTTAAATCTACCTTCTGTCATTTGAAGGTGCTCCCCCTTGCCCTGTCACTCCATGCCCTTGTACCAGTGCCTCTCCAGCTCTCCTGCAGCCCAGTTAGGCACTGGAAGGCTGGAAGGTATCCCTGGAGCCTTCCCTTCTCCAGCATGAGCAGCCTCAGCCCTCTCAGCCACAGAGAGACTGTCTCAGCTGTCTCCACAGGAGAGGTGCTCCAGCCATGCTGTAGTTTCACAACTACATATTCAACCCTTGGGATATTATACACTCATATTTTTTAAAAAGATGCATTCAAAGAAAAGTTGTGAGCTCATATTGCAAGTTCTCAGCTGAAGTAAATTTTTTACTGATGAGTTACCAGCCTATGAACTGGTGGTTTATAATAGAAAGGTAGACTGACATTTAAATAGAGTGGCACTAGAATAATGGCTTTACATTAGTATTTTATGGGAGGCTGAATAACCACAGAGTTAACATACTGTATTTTCTGGCAATAAAAAATCCTTTGAAAACAAAAGGTCATTTTATTTGATAATGTAAATGAATTAGATTTGTATTGTATGGCCGAGAGAGTAAAGGAAAGATTAATTCTTAGAGAAGAAGTCAATATATCAGGGTGGCTAGAACTGGTTTGGTTTTAATTCTTTAAGCATGCTGTAAAGCCTGTGGTTCATAACCCACAGCCATATATTGCTGTACACTGGGGGTTTTAACACAGGCCCTGGACTTCAGACTGATCTGATAAAAATCTGAAACTTGCAGTAGGCCATTATGTGGGCAAACTATTCATTTTATATTCACCTCCTTGTCGTGTCAGTGCAGAGGTCATCTAAAGAGGGGGCCTAATTAATCAAACTGTCAGAGCCGATGAGGAGGAGCATGTTAATGGGACTTTTATTTCACCCAGGAAAGCAGTGGCCTGACAGGAACCAGAAAATATGGCCTTGATGTTGCTGTTTATTAGCAATGCTGAGATCAGTAGTAATAGGTGCCAAGCAGCCTATGTTTGATAAAGCACTGCATGTCAAGAACCTGCACCAAGCAGAAATGAGATGGGCAAGAGGCAGGAATCAGCACACACTGATGACAGCTGCTGAGCACAGGTAGGGGCTGGGTGTGAGCACACAGCCTGAGCCTGCACAGGGCACCTTCTCCTTTCTTCAAAAGTAAATTAAAAATAAAACAGCTCCAAACCCAAACCAAACTACCCCTCACCCTCAAATACCAACCAGCTATTTTCCTGCACTTAGAGGTGAGGCTTTGCAATATTTAACTCCTATCTGGCTTGCCTACTAGGCGAGCACAGTGGCACAGAAAAACCCTAAATTTGGTACGAGAGTGCTGAACTTAAAGGATGGCCTTGGTGGGAGGCCATGGTGGTGCAAGGCCAGCACACCTCTGGTACCTCTGAGAGACACCTCTGGTAGCTCTGAGAGACACCTCTGGTACCCTTTGAGAGACACCTCTGGTACCCTTTGAGAGACATCTCTGGTACCTCTGAGAGATATCTGTGATATCCTCTGAGACACACCTCTGATACCCTCTGAGAGACACCTCTGGTACCCTCTGAGAGATATCTGTGATACCCTCTGAGAGATATCTGTGATACCCTGTGAGAGACACCTCTGGTACCCTCTGAGAGATATCTGTGATACCCTCTGAGAGACACCTCTGGTACCTCTGAAAGACACCTCTGAGAGACATCGGTGATATCCTCTGAGAGACACCTCTGGTACCTCTGAGAGACATCTGTGATATCCTCTGAGAGACACCTCTGGTACCTCTGAGAAATATTTCTGGTACCCTCTGAGAGATATCTGTGATACCCTCTGAGAGACACCTCTGGTACCTCTGAGAGACACCTCTGGTACCCTCTGAGAGACACCTCTGGTACCTCTGAGAGACATCTGTGATATCCTCTGAGAGACACCTCTGGTACCTCTGAGAGACACCTCTGGTACCTCTGAGAGACACCTCTGGTACCTCTGAGAGTTGTCAGGATTGTAAATGGTCCCAGAGCAGCACAGGAGCTGGCACCACCTGAGCCAGACCCCTGCAGGATGCACCAGATGAAGGAAGCCAGCACTGGCAGGGGTCAGGTCTGTGCCAGACCAGGCACTCAGTGAGTTCCACCCTGGCCCCACAAAACACGGTGATAATGCCAAAATAAACATGGCCAGGATTTGATTTCTTGCCCAAATTTGATTTCTTTCTCCAAAATCGATGTTCTTAACACGAAATGCATGCCCAGAGTAAAGAAGAAAACAAGGATGTCTAAAAGGGAGTGAGTGGGAGATACAAGAGATGCTCAGTTTTTGAAGGGCACTGGACTCATTTTAGCAGCAGCCAAGGCATTTGCTGTGTGGGTGATATATGTAAAATTTTAAATTAATTATTTTAGTAATGCTCCCCTACATGATATCTCAGACTGCAATGTATTTTATACTTCAGGCCATGGTAGGCTTTATAATTAACTACTTTCTGGAGCCATTTTAATTATTTTTTCCCCCCAACACCATTATTTCCAAATGAATAGAGAGCTAACATGAAATAGCCTTCTAAATAGAGAGCTGCAGGAATCTACTCTTGTAGGATAAAGCACTTGGAATCACACCCCTAGCAATGCCCCCAAAAAGGTCTGAGCAGCTGAAAGGAACTGTGTTGCCAAAGGGAAACCTTGGACACTAACAGGGCATGCAAGTACCCAGCTGGGTCGAAATTTTGCTTGGTGGAAAAGGAAAGCTATTGTGGTTTTGGCTGTTGCTGTGGATCCAGAAATCCTCATCCTGAATTATCTTTTTCTTTTCTCTATTGTGTAGGTCTTCCTCTTAAAGCTGTCAGTACTAGAATTGGAATGAAAGGGTTCAGAACCAAGCCCTGTGCCTGTGCCTGGGCTGGCTCAGCCTCCTGGGCTGCTGTGCTCCATCCCAGAGCTCTCAGCAGGCTGTGGGCAAGGCAGGAGCCCGGGGTGGCTCTGCCTTCTCTGCTGGGAACAGCTGCCCTTGCACCTTGGGCAAGCACAACTCCACCTGCAGAGCCTGCAGAGAGATGCTGGCAGAAAGGTGTTTGTTAGCAAGATAACGTAGAAAACCTCCTGCTTCTCTCCTGAGCCTCCCCTGGCTCCTCCCTGCCACAGGCACAGCTCTCTTCTGGTGGTACTGAGCCTGAGAGGAGATCACTGACAACACCCTGGACAGCAAAAATGGGAATATCTTTTTGATTATTTGGTTTTGCAGGGTTCAAATCTTCAAGCAGCCCAAATATGGGACTGGAGCATTGGGCCCAGGATGGGTTGTTCAGGGCAGGAACTGCTTTTCTGACA
Source organism: Notiomystis cincta (assembly GCA_013398075.1). Classification (NCBI taxonomy): domain Eukaryota; kingdom Metazoa; phylum Chordata; class Aves; order Passeriformes; family Notiomystidae; genus Notiomystis; species Notiomystis cincta. The sequence goes on along the minus strand of VZRX01007332.1, from coordinate 8,788 downwards.
GCAAAACTCACAGCTTTACCATCAAACCACAGCTTTGAAGAGAACAATGCACTCCTGCTGTAAAAGAAATATATGAAGAACAATAAAGACACTCTTCCCATCCTAATCTTCTGCTGTTGACAATGCCCTTTTGAATGGTTAAAATTATATTTTCCCTTGCACTTTCATACTTTCTAATTTAAACATGAGGCGCACTCCCTATACTTCACATTAGATTGAAAATAAATGCAGAAAGCTAAAATGTAGTTAAAATAACTACCTTTTAAAGCTTTAGATGGCTGCTTTCACAGCTACAAGAAAAATAAATGTTGATGCATAAAGTCTTAATGGTTATGAGTCACATTTTTATATTTCTCAGCAGCAGTGGTGTTAAAAACATTAAACTCAGTTTGCTATTAGCAAATGGAATAGTCCAAAAATTTGGGACTAGGCTGAGTATCTTTTTAAAAAGCATTGAAGAGGAATTTCTGCCATTGACAGTTTATTACTCAGCTATCACCACAGTATTCTGTTAGTGTTAGGATTTTATTACCTATATTGTACTATTAGCTCACTGGAGGGGAGGTCTGGGTTTTTTGTAATGTCACACCTTCATTTACAAACATTGTGTAGCCAAAATATGGCCACAGATCTCCTGCTTCAGAGGCTTTACAAGAGTGTATTCCTAAAATGCCAGCCTAACTTCATGGAGATATTGCTCTTCTTTTGAAACAAAAGAAAACCTGCACGTTAATGCCAATGACATTGCTACAGGAACCTTATTTACAGTATGATTAAAAAATGGTCCTTTCTTACAGCCTCATTAAATCTAAGCCTCATTTAACTACTAGGACATTTTTACAATGGGTTTACTGACATACCATGATAAATGTCTGTATAACATCCTTCAACAATAGCCCTGACTACAGCCATAACCACAATGTGTATAAACACTGCATCAGCTCTAACAATGCGCTGTCCTGAATAGTAGGAAGTGAAGTAACACTAAACACATTTTTTACTGAGCCCCACGTCTCCAAACCTGTGTTTTGCTTTAGGTTTTTTTCATTGGTTTCTCTTTTGGGGTTTTTTTGGGAGCGGGGGGTGCTTTGTTTTGCCTTCTCAGTGGGAAAAGCAAGGTTCTCCTTAAAATTACGAGAATTAAGACGTTAAACTTTTAAAATATTACAGGACCCTTTGAAATCCTGACCTAGGCAGAAAGGTTTCCTGAAATTTGATTCTCTAGAGATAAAAGGGTTGGCAGCCAGATGAAAGCAGCCCTACCCCTCTTTTTTTTCCATGTCAGAGAAATGAATGGAGCAGCTTATGAATACACGTAGCTCTCCCCTTCAGCAGCCACGCTGGTGCCCATCTGCCCCGAAATATCCGCGTCGGGTTACGGCGCGAAGCAGCAGCGCTGCGAGCCCGCGTCGGCGCCGCCCGCCGCAACGAGGAGGGCCACCAGAAGGACTTGGGAGGGAGAACACACTTTTCAAACCTCGAGGCAAGGAATTGAAAGGCGTTTCTGTGGGAATCACGCTTTCAAAACGCCTCTGTAAATGGTTAGCCACTGTAACTTACTCCTGCAAGGCGCAGCGAGCAGGAGTACCAGAACTGTGCAACAAACTTAAAGCGAGCGGGGCTCAAATGCTTTCCTCTTCATGGCTGGCCTCTGATTTAATTTCACATCAAATGATATTGCAAAGCTGGACATGGTAAACCTACAGTATTTTCACGGGAGACTAGGGTCTGACATTCTGTCTAAATGAAATTTCCCAGTTGTCCCAAACACTTTTTATCTTATTTCCATGCTAGCAGTTTGAAATGTCACTATGCATTGCCACAATGACAGATGAGTAACGGCACAAGAAAGCAGCAGAGCTGCTTTCTCCAATGAACCATGCCTGGCAAATGTGAAAATTCACTTTTGCCCCCAGCTCCTGGCCCACTCCCAGGTACTGATGCTCTGTAATGTGACTTCACGCAGGTTGAAATATAGAACATAAGTTAAGAAAACTTTGTAAGTATGTATATACATACTTACATTATTAAAAAACACCACTAAGGGTCAAATCTTGCAAATATTTTTTACTTTATTACCACAGGTTATAACACACTGACAGCAATAAACACCCTGGGATACAGAAGATTAAGTCATGTGGCCGTAATACGTATTTTATGTGGATTAATAGACTGAGGCTTAGATGGTAGTGGTGAAAAAATGAACATCCTTCAGAAAACATTTTTGTAAGAGATGATGCCTCATGCTCACAGGGGTTTCAGAACCTACAGATAGTGACAGTGGGGAGGAGACCACAGCAACATTTCTCACTGCCATTACTTATGTATTTCTATCAGCTACAATGAATTGTTCTAAGGACAACTCCAAGATCAAACTGTGAACTAGGGTTTCTCTTTGCTAAATCCCTTTTTCCTGCTGTACCCCAATTATAATCTTCTGCCTCTAAAAGGCAATTCCTTTATATAGGCTCGCTCATGCCACGGAGCTGACAACCAGCAGCAGAGAAATAGATGGGGTATTGCTTACCCCCTCCCATTCAAGGCACTGCTCACTCTACCACTCCTGTTTGCCTCACCTCAGTGAGCCAGTAGAGCTGCTCTCCCTGCAGTGACTGCTCCTGTGTGGTGCTGGAAGGCAGCAGGGAGCATTTGTATGCAGCAACCTGCAGGCAGGAGCAGCCCACGCCGGGACCGGAGCGTGCGGAGCGCTGCTCTCGCTGGAGCCGCTGCTGGAAATTTCACCCATCATTTACTTCTCAATAAGTCATCTCTTGCTGGCCTGCTCTTTGATATTGCTTTGCTTCTGAGAGCACAGAAGATATGAAAAGGTGCATTTCTATTAGCAACAGCCACCCTAAAACTTCGTGTGCTATCCTCTTTATAAGGCCCTGCTGCCTTCCAGTCTCCAATACAAGCTGTTACTCAGCCTTCCCCTGCCTTTACCATCAGAAGAAATCATTTTGACTTGCACAATGAAAAAACCCAGAGGTCACCACAATCTTTTTTTATGAGCATTAGGGAACAAACTTTTTAGTAGAAGGTAGGGTAAAAATCAAGTTCTGCACCATGTTTTGGCTACATCCCCCTGAAGAAATTAATCCATACAGCCCCTTTCTATAGAAGTACAAAACCAAGGCCCCAGATGGACAGAATTTTCCAGGACTGAGATGATACAAATGAGTTATACCATATTTTGGGGATATATTTTCAGAGCATAGCAGAATCCATCTGAAACCTTTCTCTTCCAGGATGCAGGAGATTACACCTGCCCCCAGGAGACCCATGGCCAGAGCCATTTCCTTAGCCTGCCATTCCCTTGCTACAGCTGAGAGCAAAAGGGGCAAAGGGAAGACTGCTGGGATGGTGACTCCAGTTTCCACAATACTCCAGTGGTTAAAAAGCTTCCTCAGAAAGTTCTCATTCAGAAGGTATGAATGAAATACTCTTTAAAAACCAACCAAAAAACTAGAGGAACAGCCTTGACATCTACATACAAGGCCAGCACCTCTATGCCTGCCTGTAGAAACACACTTAGACAAAACATAGTCCATTTAATTTTTCATATCTACCTATGTGCACATATAGACAAGAGGCCACATGAAGTGCCATGAAATTGCAGCCAAGCAATGAAATCAGCATGATGATTTGGCATGGTGAGGTAGTTTGACACACTTTGCCTACCAAAGCATACCAGCCCTACTGACCTTAGTTCATCAAATTGTTAGAGCAGCTCGAGTTCTGCCTGCAAATCTGAATTTATAAAAGGGAGGGCAGCCTTTACTGTCCTGCCTCTGCAACTTGAAACAGAATTGCAACGTCTATCTGGCCAGATGAATTAGCAAAGTGTTTAAAACACAAGCAATGGCTGGCTGTCATCAGGAATGAGTTTGCCACAGTGTTTAACACTTTGCAGTGCTTAAACCACTGTCACAGAACACTTGCAGGGGTGGTTTTATTTCTTACAATGCATCAGGAGCAAATATGACCTGTTTTCATTGGCTATAGGGCATGCAAGTCTGTTAATACTGGGGCTAATTCAGCTGTTCAGAAGTCAAATGTTTGGTGCAAGGTGGTTTCCTTGGCTCCTTTATGGGCACTGGAGAGAGACAAGCCCTTTTTGCAAAGGCTACAATTAGTTCAGAGGCTAATGGGTAAAGCAGCTGGGATGGATTGCAGGTGCTGCTTTCATCCTCCTTTAATGAAAATAGGGAGCTCTTGCTTAGTTTCACCCTGTGTAACTTTTAAACAAAAAACCAATATCAAGCCTCCAACCCCAAATTTACTGTACCTTAAGGGACATCATACATTATATAAAATAAAGCTTCTGCAAAAATGTGGTGAGCTAGGTGTTTGTTCACATGAGCACACACGTATATATACAGCATATAAAATCTGACACCTAAAAAAATATATATATCAACTTCTGGCAATATTGAAAACCCTTCAGCATGTTTCTTGTGTGCAATGCTTGTAAGAAGGCAACTGTGATACTGCTTTTAAGCTATTTTAGTAAGGGCCCTTGACAAGCTTCACATAAAATATTCAGCATTGATGCTTTCAAGTCCACACAATTTAACTTAAAAAGCTCTCTTCTTCAACCCACATTATAAATAGGTTTATTATAAAGGTGGTGTGTGGATTAATGTTTCCCTTACCCTTCCCATCTGCCTTCCTAAAGCATGATTGTACAGGGATGCACCACAAACACAAGCAAAAATTGAAAAACAATTTCTTTTTAGAAGTAAAATTATTTATTGAAAGGTTTGATAGTTTTAAAGAAATTCAGAGGAATTCCATATACTCTTTCAAACAGTGATGTTTACATCTCCAACAAGTAACTGCACAGCTGAAGAGCAATCAGAATTAAAAGAATCCTCTGTTAATTTACTCCTCTACTATGAAACTTTTTTGCCCATGCCTTTATTGGGAAGAATTTGTCTTGTCTAACTTTTGAAATTACATCCTCTCCTTAGAGAACTGAGGAGCAAATGCTACTGATTTCAGAGGGAGCTGACTGTCATCCTTAATCTTTTATTTTTCATCTACATAATGAACCTATAACCTGCTCAATGTAAGGAACTTCTTTAAATAATGCACTGAAATGCTGAAAAACATCTATGCTGTGGAAAACATAGCATTCAGATGACTTTTCAGGCAACAGCTGCAATGAAGACCCCTTTGCAGGCATGAAGAAAAAGCCTTTTTCAAAATCTTACAGGCCTAGAGACTCCAATATATTTTTCTAAGCTATTTAGGTGCCCAAGCTGGCATCAAGATGGAGATAAGGTTGAGCCTGCATGCTGCATTTCATGAAGTAAATCTGCAGTCCTGAGTCAGGCAGAATTCCAAGTACAGTATTTAAATTTTTCACATCTGTTGTCTAAGAACTTCAGGATCAAACACATGATTTAAAGCCTACTGAGATCAGTGGGAAAATCCTGTTGGCTTCTATGAGCTTTGGATGAGACTCAGAGGACCACAGTCAGAAAGTTATCTAGGGCTGAAAAATGCATCTAGTGAGTTCTAGGCCAATTTTGTAGCTCAGCACCAAAACTTCTGGTCATCTTAGTTTTTATCTCTTTTCTACATTTCAATCCCAAACTGCACTAATCAGACATTTCCTTTATTCAAAAATCCAGTGTCTCCTTTTTGCTCTCCTTCCCCCCTCCTCTCTACTTGGTATATTTGGAAATTTTATGCTTGACAATAGAACTGATGATAAAATAGAGACCAATAACACTTTTAACTTCTTCTAGTGTTACACAAAGATATTTTAACTGCTGTTGAACTCAAGCTATAGGAAATGGTGATTTCAAAATGAACTTGATAGGGTCATTGAAATATTTCCTATAAATATTTTAGATGGTAATTCTATTCTTCCCAAAGAGAAAATGACTTAATTATCAGGGGCTTCTGCTCACACTATTCATGGGAGCAGATATACTTTTTAGCATATTTAAAGATACTAAATTATGAAGAGCAGCTCACACAGGGTAATTATTTGATAGTTCATTATGATGAACAGTACATTTATTTATAATAACTGCCATGTTTTATAGCATGATACCAAAATCAGATACTACTTCATAGCCAAAAAGGTCTCCTTTGGCACTGCCAGAGTGCAAATCACTGCAGCCTGTGAGCCCAGATCCAGACACACTTCTCTTTGCAGTATCAATATTGCCCAGCCTCTGCAATCAGTTCCCTTGCCCAAAGCCTCCTGGGTCAGTCTTACAAGAGTGCTGTGCCCATGGCTAAATACACTTTGCCATCCCCCCTGTTGTATAATCTCCCATTTAACCTTTAAGCATGTGTTTGCCAAAACCTCTGCAAGCACAATGGCTTTCTTGAGCTGGAGAACACCAGGCACACAAGGCAGGGTTTATACAGTAACTTCTGCTTGACTGCAAAATATATCAAAACAGAGCCCCTGTTTATCTTGGGGGGGGGAACAAGGTTCCTCTGTCTCCTCATCCCAGATCTGACAGACATTTGCAGAGACTGAGGCTTCATCTCCCACTGAAATGAGATCTGCCCAACGATTTAAAGTGGATCAAGATTTAATTGAGGTGATTATTGGCAAGACATTTACTGCAGAGTTATTGCAAAGCACATTTCATTAATGACAATGATACTAAAACATTGGAAATCCATGGAGGTGGAAGCAGAAGGACTAGGCAAAATGTTCAGGGAAGTCGATGGAAAGATGGAAAATAGCTCTGGGCCCCACTTTGCTTACAGAGCAACACCCTCTTTAGAGCTAGTAAAATTTTACACAAAGGATTAGTGCCATGCTACCTACCATTTACATAAAATCCCCACAGAATAAATGTAAAAGAGGAGATATGAATGGTGAAAACACAACAAGGGAGCAGGAAGAGACCCAAGATTGAATTTCCACAAACACACTGCCACTCATTCTGGGGAGCTGCTTGTAACAAGTGACATTTTTCACATCACAATTTGCAGGACAGGCTCATCTGCCTACTTTCAGCAGCCTCATGGCATATCTGAGAAGTCAGGCATGGAAACCACAGTGTGCAGACTTTACCTCAGAGTTTTAACATCAGCCTCTGCACCCTGCTCAGCTCCCCAGTGAGTCTGGCCACGAAGCAGCAGCACAACAGATCTCGTGCTCAGAGCCCAGGGAGCTCCCCTTGCTGCTCTGCTACCTTGGAGGCAGCTGTTTTATGCAATCACCACCAAAAAAACTCTACTTGCTGGGACAGAATATCAACATGAGCAGTTCCTGTTCCTTCACAAACCTTGCCCTTTTCTTGTCATCTTTTGCTGAAGTAAAAATTAATTCATCTGAAATATAACCACCAGATTTAGGTGAGAAAAAAGTGCAATATTATTAGGACCAAAGTGAAAGCTGTGATATGAAAGTCACAACCCCCTCCACCCCCACTATTTATTCCAGCTAGAAGAACATCTTTGCTCACGCCAATATTCACCTTCTTGTCACTCGAAGAGAAAAAAAGTCAGGCCAACTTTTAAATTAACTTACATATCACACCTCCAGAAATTATTAATACTTCTTGAAAGGATAGTTAAGAACAGCAACAAAAGAAAAACCTAGATTACTGTAAATGGGCAGAATTTGTTCTTGACCTAACCTCAGACAGAAAGATTTAATTGCCCATTTTGTAAGGTCAGCTGCTACAAAATTCTGATTATCTAAGGTTTTCAGTGCATGATTCAGCATGATGTTTCTGTATGAAAGGCCAGTGCCTGTGAGACAATCACAGAATCACAGAATTAACTAATTTGGAAAAGACCTTCCAGCTCATTGAGACCAAACTATGACCCAACACCCCCTTGTCAACCAGACCATGGCACTGAGTGCCACATCCAGGCTTTTCTCCAACACCTCCAGGGGTGGTGACTCTCCCTGAGCAGCCCATTCCAGTGCCCAATCACCCTTTCTGTGAAGAAATTCTTCCCACTTTCCTAAAAACTTCCCCTGAAGGAGCTTAAGGTAGGCTGAAAAACACAGAGGACCTTCCACCACAGAAATCACAGAGGCAGGCAAGAAAATCTGTGGGAAATCCCTGGGCAAGACTGAGGTGGACTGAATTCAGCAGCACCAGCAGCACCCACATCCAGGAGCTCCCTTGGACTGTCAAGGGCTCTGCAGCTCCCCAGAAGCTGCCCTGGGCACAGGTCCTTGGTGTTAATTTCTGTTGGCATTATCTGTGTTCTAGAAAGCATCACCGAGCTCCAGGAGCAGAGGAGTGCTCAAGTTGAGCTTGCTGAGCACACAGGGTTTGTTTGCAGTGAGTGGGATGGCTCCTCATGATTTGCTGCTGGTTTTCCCTGCTCGTGATGGAAGAATGCTGACTCCTCTTTCATCACTGGCAAAAGGCATTCGGGCTCCAAAAATATTTCAGACCTCACCGATTGGTGGCTTTCTTGCACGAATTATTTTAAATAAGTTTCCATGGAAAAGGATATTTGGGAATACACAATTAGAATGATTAACAACTAAAATTAAAAAATAAGGTGGAGCACCTGCTTCAGCACGTTGTTGGTACAACCTTCTCCCAGTGTGGATCTAAATATAAACCCCAGTGTCATCAGCAGCTGCCACCCCTAGGACAACAGGGGGAAAAAAGACTACAGAGAGATGCTTGACATGTGGCTTCTCCTCACAGACTTGCAGCAGAAATTAAGATTCAAAAAAACAAATGATGGTAGCGAGACAAATTTATATTTCTGATTTAATTAATGTGGAATTTTGAGTTTTTACATTAAAAATTCTAGTTTGTATAAAGTACATTATTAT
>VZRX01007328.1:131756-172368 GCA_013398075.1 Notiomystis cincta | reverse complement strand
TATATTATGTTTATATTTATATAGATAAATAAGGATATTTATTAATTTAATGACTTTAATGAATTGAGACCTTGTGGAATCCTTTTGAGTTGATCCATGGATCCCAGTCATAAGGGAGAATGCATTTATTAAGAAAAAACATGAATAATAAATGGAAATTGTATTTTATTTTATACTGTACCAAATGATACAATTTTGTTTGCATAGCTTCAGGTCTGACTTTTATTTTTTTCTTTGTCCTATGTTTTTGCCCCAAAGCTTCCCCATTCTATAAAATATTTATTAAAAACTGTGACCTCTATTCCCCCTATTCCTTATTTTTTTACATTTTTCTTTTTGCACCTATGTAAATTTAAAAACTTCTGCAGCTCTGGAAAAGTGTAAAGCAACAGAAAACTGAAACTCTATAATTCTCTTTCCCTTACATTTAAATACTTTTTCCACCTTTTTGAAAAGTTATAAAGTGACAAAGTTACAGAGTTTCAGTTTACAAGTTTGATCTTTACTTCTTCCAAAGCTGAGGAAGTTTTGAAAAGTTACAAAGTGTCAGAAACAAAATTCAAAAAGAGAGAAAACATCCCAGACAACTTTCATTAGCTCATTTACCCACAGGGGGAAAAAATTGGTAATCTAGCAACTAAGGGCATAGAAGTAGTACAAAAGCTTTATTTTAAATTTATTTTAAATGTGAAATGTTTAAGTGAAAATACTTGTCAAGCTTTAACTGATTGCTGTTGTGTTAGGCAATGTTCATAGGAAACACAGATCTCTCTGGCAAAGAAATGGTATCCTTTGGATTTTAAAGATACCACTGTCTTTATCAGTCCTTGGGGCAAGGGGATTGAGTGCATCCTCAGCCAGCTCCAGATGACACCACAGTGGGCAGGAGCTTCGATCTGCCAGAGGGCAGGAAGGCTCCAGAGGGCCCTGGACAGGCTGGATTGATGGGCTGAGGCCAATGGTGGGAGGTTCAACAAGGCCCAGTGCCGGGTCCTGCCCTTGGCTCACAACAACCCCAGGCAGTGCCACAGGCAGGAAAGGACCTGGTGGAAAAGGACCTGGGGGTGCTCACTGACAGTCAGATGAACATGAGCCAGAGTGTGCCCAGGCAGCCAAGAAGGCCAATGGCATCCTGGCCTGAATCAGCAATGGTGTGGTCAGCAGGACCAGGGCAGGGATTGTCCCCGGTACTCGGCGTTGGTGAGGCCGCACCTCGAGTGCTGTGTCCAGTTCTGGGCCCTTCACTGCAAGAAAGACGTGGAAGTGCTGGGGCAAGTCCAGAGATGGGCAACAGAGCTGATGAAGGACCTGGAACATGAGTCAGGTGAGGTGACTGAGGAAGCTGGAGTTGTTTAGTTTGGAAAAAAGGAGGCTTGGGAGAGACCTGTAAGGAGCTTGTGGCCAGGTAGGGATGAGCCACAACAAGTGATAGGACAAGAGGAAATGGCCTCAAGTTGTGCCATGGGAGATTTAGGTCAGGTATTAGGAAAAATTTCTTCATCAAAAGGGATGTCAAACACTGGAACAGGCTGCCCAGGGAAGTGGTGGAGTCACCATGCCTGGAAGTATTAAAAGCATGTGCATGTGGCACTTAGGGACATGGTTTGGTGGTGGATTTGGCAGTGCTGGGTAACAGTTGGACTCAATGATTTTAGAGGTCTTTTCTAACCTAAACAATTCTGTGGTTCTATTATTTGATTATATTACTTGATTCCTCTCATCCAGCCTTTTCCAGGTGTTCTTAATTTCACTGAAAATGCACCAGGTTTTCTTTCCTTCTTAAGCATGGCAAGAACTAAACAGAAGGATGTATATGAGGCAGACTCACATATAAAAGTAGTGAAAAGAAGCATGAACCTGACATATAAGATGACTGGGAAGTAAACTATTATATTATAAAAGAAAAAATGCAGGGTATTTATTTAAAGACAAGATGAAATGCATATATAACAACAAAGCAAGGCTGCAAGAGTCAGCATGAGAAGAACAAAGACACAGGGCAGGATTGTAGCAAAGCTGGGGTCAAGGATTGGAGAAAGAGAAAAAAAGGGTCTTAGAGTTTCTGCTTCTTCTCCAGCCTTTCCCAAGTGCTCCTGATTCCACTTAAAATGTGCTAGTCTTTTTTAAAGCATGGCTGCAACAACTAAACAGAAGGTTTAGTGGTTCTAAAGCAACATTCCTGTACAGTCAGGAATCAGGCCATTCCAAGAAAGAGTCTGATAGCAGGAGAAGGATGAAGATGAGGAGTTTGTGTGCTTGCCCTATATGTGGTCTCTCTAGAGAAATCATGGTTATATGAACTTGTGTAAGGCTGTGACAGCTCTGTGCAGGGACAGGGGCTCAATTTCTCCAAAGCCAGAGAATCCTTCCTATGGATGATCCCTGTTAATTCTCAAAGAAAATTAAAACAACTCAGGGTTTGGTAGATTTCAGGGCTGATGTGAATCATAAGGATAGAAAAATAAAAGAGAATTCATGTTACCACTTGCTTGGGCAGGACTTGAAGAACCATTACACAGGCAAAAAATTAACAGCTAACAGAGCCTGTTCCACAAGGGATATCATGAAAAGTGATAAAAATGCCCTGCAGATTTTTTTCTGTGTACCTAGGAAGAACCAGAATGAAGCACACTGAGACTTAGTGTCCTTCCCATGTGTCACACATATATTTATCATGTTGACCCTTGTCTGAAGAGGATAGAACAGACATCAAGTAGGTTGTTTCAGCAGAAAGGAAGGGTCTGAGGAAAAGGGTTAGAAAGGAATGGTTGAAAGCATGAGAGAAGTGGAAGAATATTGATGTGATCCTCATGCTCTTTCTGTTCTCCAAGTAATTCAGATATCAGGAATGAGCTGGACCAGACTCTGAGCTGTCTGAACTGAGCTGGGGTTTGATGGGGAGCAGAGAACCATCAGAAGCACTCCCTGTTTATAGCAGTGCTCCTTTGAGTTCTGGAAGGCATGGTAGGCATAGGTTACATCAATGATTCCTAAAAATAGTTTTTTTTCTTTGACCCACCACCCTCCCCACTGCCTGTGACATATCTGTGAGGCTCCTGAACCCACTAACCTTAATTGCTCACAGCTGTGACCTAGAGTTTGGGAATTGCTGACTTGGGCAGACATAAACATTTTTCTTGTATCATACTCAAGAAACAGGCCCTATCTATCTATTCTGGGATAAATTATTTAACTAGGATAAAATTTGGTTCTTTTCCATGATGGTTTGTAGTGTACACATTTCCCTCATATAAACAATTCTCACTGCATTAATAAAAACTGTGTAAAACCTTGGGTTAAATGAATATTGAAATAATGTTGATTAATTGTAAATAATTCAGAAAAATATAAGATAGAGGGAAAAGACACTGGAAAAGTTTTTTTTCAAGGGAAGAGGGAAAGAATTCTTCATGGGTTTAGATTGACCAAATGAGACTTAAGATGGGCATGGTAACCTCACAATTATTTGCAAACCGGAAATACCATGACTGAAAGGAATGGTTTATTTTGGCACAAGGATTAGAAGTAAGCATGACAGGATGAAACTTAACACCAGACCTGTCAGCCTACTAGATGAAGGGAGCTCCACAACCACTTCTATTAAAAGATGGATTTGACAAAGAGCTATTCTAGGAGAGCATTCTCTGCTGGCATAAAACACATCCAAAAACACCTCTCTTTGCTTTAATTTCAACAGTTCAAGTTGAAAAACTGCTAGCATATTTGTGCAATGCTATGTGTGTTAACATAGTACTGTCAAGTAGTATTAATGAAATTGAATGTCTGCTTAAGAATTTTATATGACTAATTTTATTTTGAGCTTTAGCAAACTAAAGAGCAGTAATGAACCTGTCAAGCTTATCAGAAAGACAGAGAAACATTTGCTGCCAATTTTTTTTAGAGCAGGGGAAGAGGTGATGGAGATCAGCAGGATTGGTAGTAGGATTCTCTGTGGTTGCCAGTGATCTCACAGTAATGTGTAAGTAGTATTTAAAACCTAAATGGAGTACTGGTGGATATGAGTGGGAATGGGAAGTTCATTCTGCACTTCAGCTTCCTTAATTCTTTCCAATGTGAGCTGATGAAACCACACTATTGCTGTCAAAGGCCAGGTTAACATTTAATAGCTCTGTAAAACTTAAAACTTACTTTCAGAAAGTCTTAAAACGTGCTTACAGCTTTGATTAAAATTCAGTGGAACTATTAGGCTTAACCACTACCTTTCATTTAAGACAACTTGAAAAAGTCATTAACCTCTGTTAAAGGAGAAGGAAGCTGAAGTAATAGAAATCCCAACCAACAAAACATAAATACAAAACACTGTTCAATCTGGAGACAAATGTAAGGTGGCTCAGGGATCATCCTTACCTGAATAGATGTGTTTGGATTCTGAAAATCAAAGAGAAGTGCCCAGAGAGAGGAAGGGAAGAGAGCTGGCAGAGCTAGAAGGGTAAATGCTCTGTGGCTCTAGGGCCATGCTTGCAGTGATAGGATAAGGTAGGATAAGGTTTTTTAAGTAGAAAGCTGGCTAAACCCACAATGACTGTGAATGGTGAAATTTGAGTTCCTATTTGTCATGCTTGAGGAAATAGATTATGTACAGCTTTATTAACTGTTACTTTCTTCATCATTTATTTCTCTTTCTACATAAAACAAACTTTAAGATACCAAATTTTGTCTAGTAAATAAACCCACTAATAGTGATGACAATAGGATAATCCTTCCTTCCATTTGCTCATTCTTTCTGTTTTAGCTGAGAATTAATCTATTCAGAATTTGATATACTGTACCTAAATAAAAATTCATTAACATAATTTAAACAAATATCAATAAACCACATGTAAGACAACAATTATGCTTCAGACCTGAGGTTAACTAAGTTGGTGACAATAGTGGTGATTGCTTTTTTCCCTAGGCCACAGAACTGCTGGTACAAAACTCCTGACACAATTGAATGAGAGACAAATTTTAAATATCAATTTTCAGATTTTCACTAAAATGCATCTGATGTACAATTTTCTTCATAATTAGGAATGATTTCCCTAGATATAAGAGCTAAATAGTTTTTCTAGGTGCTGAGTATGTGCAGAGCCACGATGAGAGGGTCGTGTTTGTATGACTTTTAAATCTGCCACTCAAGACTTCTCAGGAAAACAAGTCCTGAATGTGAAATATTTCCAGGACTTGTTCACATGAGAGCTGAAAATCTCCTCTGGGAATCCAAGTCATGGAGAAAGTACCACTGTGGATCTGTTTGCAACTGTTAAAAAGTTGACCTGGCTGCTGCATACTGTCAGTCACCTGGAGATTACCATCTCTACTACAACAATATTGCCATAAATCATTTTAGTATTCCTAGAAAAAATCAGATAAATTCTTTTAACTTGTCACTGAAAGAGATCTCCTTCCAGCAGAGGGAATAGGCACATACACAAGAGTCATTTTGAGCCTCTCACCTTGCAGTATTGACCAAAGTGAAAATAATTTTATTACTGGAGAAGCATGCAAGATTGCTTTGGGAGCTATCAAAAGGAAACAAAACATGTAATTCCAATACACAGGACATATTTATTTACATATCTCAATTATGAGTTCATGAGGCATCATTTTCACTCTTCACCATACCACCACCCCTTGCAACTGAAGTCTAATCAAGTCCAACATGAAATTTTATGGCATGTACTAACTCCCACTGTAAGAGCTTATGTTTTCCTCTCATTGTCTTCCAGGAATGCAGTGTTCAGCATACTTTCTGGGTAGTTTTAAATATCAGTAATGCCTCTTTGTCTGTAGATGCACTGCACAGGAAAGCAGTTAGGCTCAGGGAGCTCTCAGTCCTTACCACTGCCAATTCCACCTTGCAGTCCAGTTTCCACATTCATTGCCATCTGTGGTTGCCAAAAAGGGATCCAAAATTTGATTCCATGTTAACGTAATGGATCCAATAGTCAGAGTTTTCTTCATGTCTGATGTTGCTAACAGGAAAGATGGAAGTGTGTGATGGCCTTTCCTACCAAGGCTCAGGGCGACATCCTGGCTCCAGTGAGGATGGTACTGAAAGTCTCAGTGGTTTGGAAGGTACCAGCATTTATTTTATCCTTATTCTATAAGCCTGAGTTTAAATGAATTCTTTTTCTAGAGGTCATCTCATCTTCACCTTCAAAGGATGAAAGGGTTGTCCCTATGGGTAGCATTCATCTCACTTTAGCCATTTAAAAGTTAGGGGCCTATCAAAGTACATCATTCAGGTTGCTTCACCTGAGAAAATGGTACCTAAAGGGGAGAGTCTGAACTGTCCTCCAGAGAGTGATAATGAAGTCTGAGGTGACACGAGTGGATATCTAGATATTAGATCATTAAACAAGGTGAAATTAATCCCATCTTATACATATCATGATTAGCTAATAATTAATATTAAAACCAAGAAAAATATATTGAGCAATGAGATCTATACTGTGAAATACCAAACAAAGGCTGATAAATAACAATATATTAATCAAAGAAAGGGAAGCTATTAAACTTATCTTCCCAATTCAAACTCACTGATTAATCTAATCAGATAGAATTTTAACACAATTATATAATTTATTCTGTGGAAATCTTATCATTACTCTGTACAATGGCTTCTCTTTTTTTGAAGACTGTCTGTCTGACATACACCTTGCCACTTATTGCATGATAAGGCAGCTGTCAATTATCCTTAAGTGTGTTATTGCTGTTGGCATGTGTCTAAATAATATACACAATGTATTTCTAAAACAATCTAATGGCTCAGCTGAACTAAAATAAGCTTGCAATGCAACACTTGGAAAGCTGACAGGCTGTCTTAAGCGTGTTGGACATGATATGTTGCAGTAATGAGATTTTAAGTTTGTATATTTTCTAAACACAATATCATGTGGTGGTTGAAAATCTGATAACATCCATGTGTGGTAGGTACAGCAAATAAGTGTTATGGTCATCAATAAACTTTTGGTAGCTTCTGTTTAAAAAGGAAATGTGCCTTTGGCATTTCTACCTTTCATTTATCTGTGAATGATTAGCACGATCTCAAGTTAGATTCTATCTCTTCACCTCTAAATAATATTTCTGGTTGTCACTAAAAAGCTTTTCAGATGCTTCAAAGCGAGATAACATCACCTTAGAATCCATTATATGCCCAGTCTTTTTGTAAACCAAGTATAATTTCACATATTTATCTTTTTCTTTATGTTGAATAGGGTTTTTTTTCAAATTTCATTGGATTTTTCTTCCAAGGACAGCATGAGTTTGAGATGTTATGGTGGCTCTGATCTTCATGAACTTTTCAATCAAAGAGCTACAGAAAATGGAATTTAGGTACAAGTGACATGTATATAGACAGATAGATACACTCATGCAGATGGATTGATAGATAGACAGATACCAATGTCATACCCATAAAATTACACTATTTTCTGAATTTTCATTAAATTGTATCTTGATTTTGCCACCTTGTCTGTGATAACTAATTTCCTTTATTGCCCTGTGACATCTGACTTCATGAGCCATACAGCTTTAGAGGTCTCAAATTATGTAGATTTTTTCTTCCTGTTTCAGCTAAGGAAAATACACAGTATAACAAATGGTATTGGAAAACATCTCACAATAGGAACCTACAGGTAAACAACTACATTTGCAGTATATATTCTCCTCTGCAAGATTTCTAATTATTGTTATGCTTGTGTAGTCAGGAAATCATGGTCTATAAAGCAAGCCTAATTTCCTGTGGCTTGCACCTGAACACGATAAAAGCTCTTGATCTCCTTTCCTTCTCCAGAGGCAAATCACAAAACTGTGACATTGCTGTTTAATCCTACAATGAGTACTTACTTCCACCCGTGTAATCCTGGAAGTGTTACCTTGATGAATGCTTGACCAGGGTCTCTCTGGACATTCTATGACTGCCTTAACATTTCCCTGCAATAAAATGAAGATATGCAGCATTGATTTTTTTTTTTTTTTTTGTAGTCTCAATAATTGTATGAGTTTGGCAAATGACACTGATTAGGTTAGACAAAACTGTTTTTCTTCTTCAGAATTCCATGCCAGCTTAGGAGGGTGCTTGTGTTAGACAGAAAGTTAATTACTACTTCTTCCTACAACAAGGAGAAGACTATATTGATTAGATGTAGCTGTGAAAACATTTAAGAAAAAACAAAGCCCCAGGTTTGTCCTATGTAATGTGAGCTTTAGTGCTTGTGACAGGTGCCAGATTTACAGCACTGGAGACTAAAATCCTCTCTACCCAAGGCAGGTATGGCTTTCCCCTGCCTGTCACTCAGCCATGCTCCAGTGGGAGAAGCACCAGATGTGCACAAACACTTCATTGCTGTTTAATCCTTTGGTGCTGACTTAGTGGGATTGAATCAGGGACATCAACTTATTTCACATGGGCCAACAAATAACATTGACTTTGCAGCCTCTGTCCAACAGAGCTGTTAAGCACATACATAACTTTAAGATCAGCCACACCACCAACTCCATCAATTCCAGGTCCTTATTCACTGCCTTGGAGAGGATTTGAACTAGTGACTTACAGCTAAAATGTTTCATATCCTTTCACTAATCCCCCCCAGTCACTTCCTAACAAACTGCCTTCGGAGACATATAAACCAAACCTCACACTGAACTCCTTGGCAGTACATTCATGTTTCACAATGTCTAGCATCTAACAATCCCCTGTACCAGAGGATTCACTTTTATTTTGTTAATGTTTGTCAATCTTTACATCATGTCTTTGTCTCCTACTCTAAACAATACTTCCTTATACATTTATTCCCATGAAAACTCATTACTTATTCAAATGTATTAGGTCTTCATAATTATACCCAATGAATTCTTGTTACTTTGCAAAAAAATAAATATCTTCAGCAACATACCCATTCTTATATACTAACAACTTTTTAAATGAGCTGCTTGTGGTAAAAGAAAAAAATATATATAGTGGTAAATATGAAGAAGGAATAGAAACTGGAAGCAGCACTAAAGTGTTTCTCTGAAAATAATTTGATCTGAGATTGAAATACTATTAATATACAATTATAATTGTTTTGTTGCTATAAATTACTTGGAAACAACATATATATGTAAAGTAGTCAGCAGAGATGGCTGATTCACACCTTTGCCAGCACTTTGCAGAAGAGAATTTTTTTTTCCAGCTGTGGGGAAAGTCTGTCCATCTGCAAGCCACGTGCAGAGGATCCCTCCTGCATTAGGAGCGCTCCCTCCTGCCACACTGGGGGTCTGTGCCTCTGTGGCACTGAGCCTCCTGGCTGCACCACCAGGCAGAACTCGTGGGTCTGTCCTGGGAGAGAGCTGGGCACAGAGCCATGGAGGTCTGCATCATGTTACACCAACACTGCTTTCAGTGAGCCCCTCTGGGCAGCACAGGAAGGGAAGCAGCTACTGCAGGTCTCATGAGGGCAGAAAAAGAAATCCTTCTGAGCTGAGGGCTGGAATAGGCTTGCTGGGCTATCAGGTCTGGCTCCTCTTATTACAAATGACCTTATACATACATATTACATAAGTTTTTTTCATTAGTTGGTCAATTTCCATCTAAGCAGATCCTGCTACTGACAGAAATTGTTTGACCACTTCACAGCTCTACTGATTTATGTATATTTGAATTTTAACCTAAAGTTATGTGTGCTACTGGGTTTTTATATTTGGACTGTGTTTGAGCTGGAGCCAATTTCCTACTGCATGAACCTGCCTGCTTCCCACTGCACATAGCCACGAGTTCCCTTCCCCTACCACAGCCTCTTTGTGCCCAAGTTTTGGTTATAGTTTATCCCCTAGGGTTGATCAGGCCTGTACACAGCATTCCCACCTTGGAGCTGACCATATCTCCACTTGTGCAATGGCATTACGTTTTCCTTATCCACCCTAGAAATACTGCTCCTGTCAACATTGATTTTTTGCAAGTACATTACTTTGATAGTTAATAGTTATCCTGTGACTTGTTAATATGCCCAGGTTTTTCTCTTCCTCAGTCATTTCTAACAAATGAGCTCTTAGCCTGTAGCAGAGTCTTTTGTTATTAGACCGTAAGTGCATGACCTTGCATTTTGCAGTATTGAATTTCAATTACTCCAGCCTACAACGTCACACAGTTCTTCCTGTGTGTTCCATCCCAGCCATCCTTTAGAGTCATATTCCCTCCCAACCCTGTATCACCAGGACATATCAGCACCACACAAACAATTTTTTACTGAGGGCATTAAAAAATGCACACAAAATCCGCACCAAGAATCCACACCCGGGAAGAGGAGTAGGAACCTCCCTGATGGAAAACACTTTACACTCAACACTTAGTTCTTATGTCAGCACTAAAAGTTGGCTAGTCCTCTTTTATGCCCTTGTCCTGTTGTGATCCCTGTTTTCTCCAGTTTAACTAAAAATGTCTCATAGTATCACACTGTCGATTACAGTGCCACATGGCTAACTGAGGTCGAGAAGTAGCTGTGACACATACAGCTTTCTCAGAAGAAATCTGTCTTCAAAGGCAGACTACATAAACCAAATTTACAGATATTTCAGTCTAAATGTATACAGCTATCTACCTAGCAATTGTCTATCACTTATCTCTACATGTCTAGAAGAATTTCTTTTTTTTCTTTTTTCTCAATGCTTGTTTTCTTTAGCCCTGACTATCAGTTGGGTGGCTAACAAGTGCTGTAGTCACATCACTTTTTCCTCTTCCTTAATACAACATTCATATGGCACTACTTCTGCTTTAACTAGATAGTTTACCAAAAAGATTGGAATTGTTTTGTGATTGTGCTCTCAATGAATCCAGTAGTCTTCCAGAATTACTCATTTCCTTCAATTGGGCAGTCCTATTTCCTACAGGGGCATGTTCTTGCAAACCACTCATTTCACTTAACAGCTTCTTACATGCTTATGACTGCACTGAGTCCCAGCTACAAAGAATCCTTAAAATAAATTCCCCTAGACAACCATCTGACATAGGGATGCTCCCCCTGGAACAGCCTCAATAGAGCAGAGTGAGAGTTTTGCTTCCAGAATAGACTCTAGACTGGTGTCTGTACTTTGCTTACATATTTGTAGACAGGATTATATGAGAATTTCTAAGGGTCTGCACTTCTAATGGCAGATAAAGGAATACGTAAATATCTAAGTCTCGTTGGAAATCTAAAAATCCTGTGTTTCTAATTGGCATCTAAAATTGTTACAGCTATAGGTTATTAATCTCTCCAATCTTTTTTTCTGTGTATGTAGTGTATGTGTGTATCCAGCCCTTGCTATATAGTATAACAGGGGAAGAAATCCAGATCACCTTTCCCTACCCAGCCTTGCCTCCATGGGCTGTGTCCTGTGCAGTTTGCTTTAAGCCATGAATGAAGCAATGGTTATTTTTCTTACTTATTGAGGGTAGACTTGTGTCACAGGACTGCTGCCTGGAGCCCTTTCTCATGCCCATGCATGCACTGCACACTGCTCAGACACCTGCCCAGGAAAGCAGAATGTAAAGGGTAACCTAAAAAGCTAAATTTTGAGCAGGTGCACAGAGGTTATCCATGCTGCCAGATGGATATGATTAAGAAGAATGAACAGATGAAGTAATCTCCATATTTTAAGGAGTGTTTGGGACACAGTTCAATAGTTCAACAGAAGCTTTTTTTTTTTTAAAATCATATATAGAACATGAATGCATCATTTATGATTTTGTAAAATTTATTTTATTCACAGCAAACTGACATTTCAAGACGCATAAGTATGTTTTCTTATTCTTTGCCCAAACCAGTCCTTGCTAAGGCTTTAATAGTTCAGATCAAGTCTTTATAAAGGCAAAGGAGATAACACATAGGCTATGGTGTATATTGTCATAGATCTGTGGTGCCAGCTTTGCATTTTCATTGCCTCTGCCTGATTAGATCAACTGGCTGTTCTATGACAAGGAAAAGGTTATAATTGTATGAAATGCTTATTTTGCCTGCTTTCACTAACACTCACCAGCACACAACTCAGCTGTGATATCCTAGCAGCAATTATCAACTAAACATCACTATGCAGTAATTGGGTGAAACCTTTAGCCCAAGTCTAACTTTAAATAATTGTCTAGACAGCTCCTCCTCTCAGCCATGAGCACACAGGCACCTGAGCACAGATCACTTTGCTGTTTACACAGTTTTATTTCCAAAATACTGCTGTGTTGATGTGGGGCTGGTATCATCCTGAAGGAAAGGAGCATGTGGAAACTCTGCTTTGGGATATAACCAGTGCTGATGCTGTGGAGCAGCAGGAATGAGTCTTTTTTGAGGCATCCCTGCTGCATATGAACTTTGCTGTGCAGCAGAGCACGTGCAATGGCCCGGGCTGGAGGATGGCAGCCAGGTGGGATTTACAAGGCAAAAGTCATGGAAAGAACCAAGCTGGCAGCATTTAACTGAGGAAATAAGAGAGCTCGTATTCAACAAAGCTCTAAAAACAACTTGAGGAAAAAAGAGAATCTGTCAGGTTTAATATAGCCACTTCTTATATTTACATTCTATGTTGCTTGCTTACTGGTTTAATGGGACTTCAAAGGATTCTTTGGCTTTTCTGTTTTCTTATTTTTCCTTATTTTTTATTGAAATTAAAATTTACAAAACAGAAAAAAATATTTAAGATACAATTAAAATGTTTCACAGGACTTTAAGAAGACTGTTAAAAATACAGTGTCCTTTTTATAATAAAGTAACTTAATTTATATTAATGAATTTTACTAAGGGACTTCTGCAGAAATAAAGTACTTTTATCCAAGCATGTCCTAAGAGATGAGTGACACAGTCATGGCATGCCTATTCCTTTCAAAAAACACATGATAAATAACATGGCAAAATATCATGTGAAAATTATACACAGTCTCCTTTAGACTGAGTTCTGTTATAAAAAAAATATAAAATCCTTGTAAATATTTTTTCAAAGTTCCAAATCTAAATGCAGGATGTTAAGATCAAATAATTAAACATCTTCATCTTCAACAAGAAAATAATAATTCAAGGATGTCAGAAGAGGTAAGACAAAACCTCTGAGTTCCATACCTGATGGGAATCATTTTGCTTCTCTAGATTTATTCACGTTATTTCAACTTATTCAGGATTGGAGACTACAAAAATGTTGATATGACAATCCATCTTCTTTATAAGCATTTTTTAAGAGTTTAGTTAATATTTTCAAAACTGAAAGTTTTTGAAGGATAAGAGTTGCTGAGTGTTGTGATGCCCTATGGCAGGAGTTGGTCATTGTAAGTGATGTACTCCAGCTCTTGAGAATGAAACAGTGACCAAATTATTATCTGGAGAAGGAATACTATGGATGGATTCTCAAAGCTTTGGACCATTTTGTTCTTACTTAAAGAAATGGTTAAAGCAATAATTTTGTGAGAAATTCAGCATGAGAAATGATGGGTACTTTGCTTCTTAAGGACATAAAATGCAACACAAATAACAGCAGACAAGGCCAAGTATCCTTGTGCTGTATCCCAGCCATGTATGTACCTCTGCATAACACCACATTTCTAACTTTCAAGGCATTTTGTTTTTCAGTTTGATCTGGACTTTTCATAATTATTCTATCTTCTTTGATTTCCCCAGACCCTTTTATTGCTTTCTTCACAGAGGTAGGATGCTGCCCCTGCAAGCTGGCATGCTTCCTTTGAAGTCCATGAATCGGTGCCAATTTACACCACTGCAGACTTATTGGATATTGTGTTATAGCTACAGATGGGTCCCAGCTGCAAATCTTGGTTTGGATCCAAGATCACCCCAAACTAGGGAGTGTTTGGATTCATGATTGTGGCTTAGACCCCTCCCTATGGGTGTGTTATAACAGAAAGAGAAAATAGCTTTCTGAATAGGGTAGAGGGCCAGCACCTGTCAGGGGGGCTCCTTCATTGTGGTTAATCTGCATGAAACTGGAATTCAGTTTTTGTGGAAACCTTCTGCATAGGAGAGCTAAGAAGTGAAGAGCCATTCAAAAGGAAGAAAATATACAGGAAGCTAAAATTCATTATCTGATCTAATGCAATTGTAAGATAAATCTTAATCATCATGAATCATTGGCTTTCTGAATGAGGTTATATGCTGCATATCATTGTCCAGCACAAAAGGCAAGGAAAGAAAATCCCTATTAAAGTCCAGCAGAGCAATGAAAAATGCATAAAAGCTCAGAGAAATTAGCATATATTTCATTCTCTCACATGAACACTGTTAAATCTCATATTGTCTTAGTTTTTCTCCTACTGCTAAAACAGAAATGAGAATTTTTTTCTGTTTCATTTAGTAGATCAATATCAAATTTAAATAAATTCATAATATTTAATTAATGCTTGTTGAAGCTTTGTTCTGATTCAGTTTTGACCTTGGGAGTTGATTAAAAGTATGTGAGATGTCATTGCTAGTGAAGCAGAGAATTCCTGGAAAGCAGCTTTGATTCTAGGGATGACCAGGGCAAAATGGACTTGCTTAAAATGCTGAAAGAGTTTTGAGGAGTTCCAAATATAAGCCTTCTTTTGACAGTTTAAGCCTCTCCCTTTCCCCATCTTGATTAATATTGTATGTGACCATTGTTTGTAGAAATCAGATGAAATAATCATCAAGGATCAAATACAGTTTCAGATCAGACCTTCAGAAGGGTTGCCCAGTTGACATGAATGATGATATACCAATGTTCTCTACAGTCCAGGAAGAGAAGCAGGGTAGACTTTGCCACATTGTCTTCCCAACAGGTTTCTGTCCTGGTGAAAGACAACACGGAGGACCCGGAGGAGGGCCTGAGTATTTCATGTCACTCAAGTTGCTGCTGCTCTGCCAAAGGCATTAGCTCCAGCTGGGAAGCAGCACCAGTTTCCTAGCACAGAGGATGTGCAGTCAGAGCTCAGACTCCTAAATAAGTCACTGACACCTAACACATGCCAGTTCTGTACCTTGACCCTTTTTTTTACAGTAAGTGTTCTCTCCCAGGATTCACAGTCTGTTAAGCACCCATTTGAGCAGACAGCAGAAATACAGATATAGTGAAGAAGGAGGCTTAGCTGGGCTTCAAAGGGGTACCTTTACTGGATGGCCCATGACAGAGCATTGGCCAAGCCATCCTGACCTCCCTTCCTTCACATGAGGGGGGCATTTACCTCTGGGAGAAGGGAGTGTCACCAGTGCACATCTGGATAGTGTCTGAAGCAATACTTTTATACACTGCACTCTGTGAACACATAGATGCACTTACAATACTACATATGTATTTTTGTACCTTGGCAGGTACAGCACATTGAAGCTAGTGAATAATTTGCAGTTCTGGAAAAGAAATGTACTGTATTCAGTCCTCTTTTTGATCCTCTGTGTGTGTGCATATATATACATATATGTATACATATATGACTTTTTTATATCACTGAAATTAAAACTAAACTTTTGTTAATAAATGAAAAGTCATACTATTGTGAGATATTATTTTTCTAACTTCAGAACCCTCCAAAGCTTTTGCTTCCTTGATACTGTTCTATTGTAAAGAGTAAGCATTATGCACTAGCACTGTTAACTTTTGAGTAAGTAGAACAGAGAATCCTGTCAGCCCAAAGCACACTGAGGAAACTTGGCTTGGAAATAATGCTTACAAATTTGTAGGCAAGATAACTTAATATATACTTTATGGTTTATAAAAATATTACTGTCAATATTTGCATTTATCCTCCTAAACTATAAGATATGCCACTGCCTTAGTTATATTGACCTTTTCTAAAAATAAATGCTACTTCCTTAAGTTGTTGCCATGCCATTCCTGTCTCTTAATTAACACATTATTAGTCAAGCATCACTCCCTCACCCAAAAGAAAGCGGTTTAAATATTTTACAGAATATTCCATTTTGCCTAGAAGTTGAGCATACTAAAGGAGGATATTTGGTAAGATGGTAATATTCCTTTTCTTCAGTAATCATTTAAACCCCAAAGCCATTTCTTCTGCATTTTTCATGTCACATGGGCCTTCCCTCCAAGACAGTGTGATATTGATGCCTCAGGTGGAGCCTGAGTTGAGCTCTTCTTCCACCAACAGAATGAATGGCTTGTACTACCCACTACCTAGGATTTAGCACCAAAGGCAATCTCCCTACCTTTGTCCATATAAAACAGCCTTAAGTTTGCAGATTGCATTAGGGGAATATATACATGAAAGAATACTTTGCTAGAAGCTCAAAGACCCTGTTCCTCAGGGTCCAGATCTGAAACCTTAGATTTAATTGTCCCATTATTTATGCATTATTTACACAGCATTGCCCATGGATGCAATTCCCAGAATACATAGAGCTAGTGGCTGGGTATACCTGACATGGCTAAATGTTTGAGCATGGCACTAAATTGATCCTCTGTCTCCTGAGTATCTCTGAGGAGCATGTGTAGATCAGTTCTGTGGTGTACCAGACTTGCTGGTGACTGTACCCCTATGCACAAGGAGTCCAGTGCAGTCCCACTGCACATACAGTGCAAAATAATCTGGGCTGGTTTGCTCAGAAGTTCACCCAGGGCTGCCAGACCCTCAAAAATTATTTAGAAAATATGAGATAATACCTCTAAGGTTGTGGATAATTGATAAATTTTTCATTTACTGCCAAAAGAGGCGCAGCAGGATAGTCTGAGGAAGAGATTTAACCAGATATTAGCCTAATAAATTATGTTACACAGACAGTTCTTAAATTATTCATATAAGTACTTTTGGCACACTTTTTCTTCATTTTTATATCTCTGTGCCTTGATTCTTCTTATAAGTGCTCAAATACATTGTCTTTTGTGTCTGTGGAATATTTAGTGGTAGCATAGAGGGTTGTATTCACTTGAGGATAGATTCTCCAGTCTCACTGACCTTTGAATCCTGAAATATCTGTAGGTCCAGTCTCTAATGTGGCACACAGCAAGAAGTCAAAATGTTCTTGTCACATGAGAACTCCTACTCACCTGTGCTGAATTGCACAGCTGATAGCTGTCAGTGTGCTGAAAGATGCAAGTCTGGGCCTGAAAACACTGTTCACGTGAGAAAAATGTATTCACAAGGGGCCTGACATGGCAAGGACCCAAGCAGCTCTGGCATCTATCCAAAAAAGCACTTAATGCATACGCTTAGAGCTACAATTCAGCTGCAAGTATGTGAGCAGTAGCATTGCCTTTGATTGACACTGAATCAATGAGATGTGAGAGGTGATTAACAAATTTATCAAGCAAGGGCAATATTTGGCCCAGGACTGGACTTCTGTTGTTCAGTTCCTGAATAAGGAAATAGAAACTGTTTGTAGGGGCTGCACAGAACTTCCTTGACACAGATTTTTCAGGCAGACATGGTGACATTAGACACAAAAGTATCAGGGCTTTCCTAACGTCTGAACAAACTAGAAATGTGAATAGATATGTTAACACTAATAAATTAATCTAGGAGCTCTGTTCACTGACTACTATAGAAGAAGTCTTAATGGAGAAAACTGAATACTTTCTGTTTACTTGCACAATACCATTCCCTTATGTGGATAAATTTAGCAGAGTCTGGTCTTTTCTTAAACAATACCCACTTTATAATGTGCACTGTTGTACTACTGATGGATCAAAAGACTAAGACAAAAGACAGTTTTTAAGGTTTAAAAACCCCCCACAACCTCCCAAGTTTATTCAGATTCATAAGCAAGAAATGTCTCTACTAATTTAAGGTTGAAAGATGCTGAAATTGATAGAAAATGGGCCCATTTATTCAGAAGTTACATTTTCTGATGTTGTGGACATGATTACTGCATAATTTTGCTCACAGTTCTGGAAGGACCAAAGTGTGAGGGTAATAATTATTAGAAAGTGAAATGTCAGAAGGGGAACTTATTTTGGAGAGGAAGCATAAAGCAAAGTTTGGGACACTTTAGCCCACAAGAATGGTTTTCAAAGGCAAGAAGAGAAGTGTAGTCTGAGGACTTGTATCAATCTCTTCCAGTTTGGGGGGGTTTCTGAGCCTTCCTGTCAGTGGCAGATATTTCTTTCTGTTCTTGCCTGCAAACTGGAGTTCAGATGTCATTAAAAGATGTCACTAAAATATAGTTTTCAGTTGTGTTTTTGTAAACCTTTTCTTAAATTAGGATTTAGCAATTTTATTTTAAGTTCCTAATTTGTAGGCAAGGGGGTATGATGATGACACACAGAGAGTTGTCAGGATGGAACCATACTTAAAAGCACTTCTTCTGTTCCAAATAGAAATGTATAATCCCCAAACTTCCAGAATCCATGGACTTTCAATAGTTTATACTAGCATCAGCCTTTTTTTCTTTTTTTTTTGCTTTACCCAGATTGGTGTTTTTAGCTTTTAAACAGATTATATTGAGCATGCACTTGAGGTTTCAAAGGAAATTTTTAGTCTATTGGGTAATCAGTTCCTTAGGTTTACATCCAAGCCACAAAATATGTATTTGTGTCAAATTTTGCCTTGCTACATGAAGTTGTTGAAAAATCTGCTCAAAATGCAGTTGGTCAGGTTTGTAGCTAAATTATATACATTAAACCTCATGTCTTCATGAATAGTTTGGGTTCAGCATTTTCATTGTCTTGAGCACCAGCTTTAACTTTATAGACAGCTATTTGCAAGAGAAAGTACATTTAATTCCACAACAGTTGAGAGCATATTGTTGATAGAGGCTTCAATGATAACCTTGTGTTTTAAATTGTTTCTGTCCTAGTTTAACAGCACAGTTTATTGTTAACCAGTTTCCTTTTTATCCCTTCTAGCTGCAGATTTATTAGCAGAAACACATTGTACAAATGATGATTTATAATGGAATCATGGTGCCTGAGAAAATTTATTGATTTAGAATGGAATTGCAGTCTTTACTACAAAGGCAGAATGAAAGAGATGAGAGTGATTTGCCTTGAGTTAAACTAAATTCTCTGACTGCTCTATACCTGTTTTTTCTTTCTTTTGTAATATTTTCCATGAAAGAAAAGGTTGCATTAGGCATTTTTTTGTGTTCATTTCTTGCATTCTACATTCCTCAACACACCACAATTATTCTGATTGTTCAATTCTTTCATCAGTTCAAAGTAGGACGGCCTTTACCTCGGTAGCATTTAAAATGAACCGATCAATAGCTAGATATTTGCTATTAAGAATGATGAAGAAAGGTTGAGAGGGAAGCAAACAAGGTTATCTACTTTTAATATATTACCTAATTATTTTCTGTGTTGGAAGGAAGGCATGCCTTCATTTAATTGATTTTAATACACACACATTCAATTAATGCAGATGGCCAAAAGTGGACACTACAAATCCTGTTCATTTTTTACTGCTTTCATTTCTTTTTTAAGTTCCATGTCTTTTCTAAAGAAAATACATTACTCTGTTGTTTAAACTATTGTTGAAACCAGAATTTTAAGACAGCCAGGCAGCTTCACTGTATAAAAAGGAGGGGGAAAGTGTGTGTTTACTGCTTGAGCCAAGGTGTAGGGAAGTTATCCTGTTGCTGAAAGAGTTAGCTTGCTTTTGATACAGAATTTTTTAGATACCTGTGAATTTTTTATCTTTTAAGTTCTATTGCAGTTTCTACATAGGATTCCTTTCACTTGATGCTTCTATTGCTATGCAAATTCAAATAGTGATTTTGTTCTGCTTTCTGAGATTGTAAAAAGCCCAAGTTTTGTTTCAGAAATACTTTGGGCTAACATATTCTCCTCATTATTTCATTAAATGATCCCTCTGCTACTATTTCTTCCTTTTTTTTTTTTAACTAATCAACTCCCTTGGTACAACATCAGCAACCTGTATGCCTAAGTTTGCAGCAGCATCAAAACTAGAGTGTTATCACTGGCCATGGCCCTGGATCTTGTCAGACTCTTTGTGACAGACCATCTCCTGAGCTCCATCCAGCTTGTTTCCCATCCACAAAACCACATCCTTTGACTGCCTCCAGCCTGCCCAGAAACCACGCTCCCTGCCCTCAGGCTTTCTTCTGTTTCTGAACCTCCACAGCTTCCAGAGGCTCCTCCAGCTCCTTAGAGGCCAAAATGAAGTCTGAGCATCTCCGAAATGACAGGCTGCATAAAACAGCAAAAACATCCTGAAACAGCATCTGGGCGCAAATTAACAGATGGGTGCCCTCAAATTGCAAAGTGATGAGGAAACATTCAGTATGCACATGATGGAAGCTGCAAATGAAGGAGGAAATTTGGCGCTAATAACACCCTGGCCTGATCCAGTTTTCATTGGTTTGTGTTATCTTTAATAGAAGCTGACTCTAGATCAAAGAGGAAGAAAATAACAGTATACAGTGTTGTAGAGTGACCCAAGAGCAACATTCAAAACAACAAAGGAAGTTAATTTTCCTCTTGCTATTTATATGAGCCTAATGTGGGTAATTTCACAGGAAGTCAAGACAAACATGTACGTTCAGTCCTGTGCTGTACCCTCTGTCGATACTTGTGATCACAATGACAAATATATTCTGCTTTTATTTCTGAAGTGGAGTATGGTCTAGCTTCAAGTGAAGTTGTAAAGGTCTTCTGAGTTTTCTTAAAGAACCTTTGCTTCTGTCTCTTTTAAATAATATTTTGGCCACCACAATACAATTATTGGCACTGTATTTTCTGTGTTTGCTGTATCTGTGCTGACATATCACAAATCTCAGCACGTCAACTGTTACCTCATTTGATTTGGAAGTAGTTAAAAATCCCTCTGTTCAGAGACAGAAATATTTTTCTATCCCTAATACATTGTTAAGAGGTAGTACACTGCTGTTCTGGTCAGCCACTTACAACATTTTCATTGTTCAATATCAAGGTCTCACTTGACAAAAAGAACAAATTTATTTTTAAAATTCCTACCACGATGCAATGATTCTATAGTAACTTTGTTTAATGTTCATATCACAACAGGAGCTGCTGAGAGTGTTTTGACAAGACTACAGCTCTAATTCAATCTATATCAATTATAGTCATAAGTGGGGGAAAAAAAGGCATATTTCAAATGTCCACTTCTCTTTGAATTAGATTCTGAAAAACAAATCTCACTAAATAAAATAATATGAATAAAATTTCAGCTCATTTATCTAGCAGAGTGACATCAACTGCAACTGTGATTTTGGCTGTAATGTGTAAAGATAATGTTCCAAGATTTGGTTTGTGGCTCAAGACTGATAAGCAAGATGGGTGCTAATGTCTTTACAAACAAATCAATGGGAGAAGGTCTTTAGGGGAAATGGGTGTTAATGTTTTTGAAATGGCTGTTAATGTCTCTACCACCCTCAAGCCCCGCAAGTTTGTTACAGAACCCAGAGAGTTTGACTCCTGAAGTTTAGGGTGATAGACAGATAGTCTGTACAAAGTCTTTAGCAGAACTCAGACAGCCTGAACTTCTGAACTTTGGAGGAAAATGACAATTTCAAGGGAGGAATATGTCGTCGTCAGCAGTTCAGGAAATCTGTACATTCCTAGCGCCTCAGCCAATGGGGAAAGGAAGAGGGCAACATGCAACCAGAAATTTAGGATAAAAGAAGGCTGTGTCCTCCAAACCCTAGAGGGAGAAACCTCACAGCGGTATGGACACTCTCCCCCCTTATTCAAATAAAATTGCAGGACTCCTCTATCTCCTTTATGGACACTCGTTTTCCTAGCATGATTTTCTGCACAAGATCGACTGAAGTACTTCATGGCCTCAAATATTTATTCCTTGCTGCTAAATTCCTCAGTGATTGCATTTCAAAATTCTCCTGTCAGTTTGAACAGTAAAATGCCAGTTCTAATTATTATCCATAATTTTTATATTCTTCATCATCTACAGAAAATCCTTATGTTAGTATGGAACAACGGTATTTTATCAATAAGAGATAATAAATGAAAGAACAACTCATTTTAGTCTCAGAGATATATGCTTCTCATCGGATTTGCCTCTGCTCAGTACAACAGGGGATTAATCATATGTGTTATTGATTTAATTACACATACCGAATAAGGTACACATCATAAAAATATATAATTTATATAGAGAGAATCTCAACTCTCCTTAAAAGATCATAGAGTTACAGAATGTTAAGGGTTGGAAGGGACCTTAAGGACCGTCTAAACCCAACCTTCTCTGCCATGGGCAGGGATACCTCCCACTAGACCAGTTTGCTCAAGGCCTTATCCAACATGACTTTGAATGCTGCCAGAGCTGGGCCATCCACAACCTCCCTGGGCAACCTGTTTCAGTATCTCACAACCCTCAGAGTAAAGCATTTATTCCATATATATAACATAAATTTCCGTTCTCTCAGTTTGCACCTGTCACTCCTTGTCTTATCACTACAGCTCCTGATGAGCACTTCGATGCTTACAACTAATGAGCTTAAAGTTAGGCGAGGTCTTAAGCACTCTCCTAAATTTAACACTAGACTTCATAATTCTTATAGAATTGTATCCTAATGCCAATATATAACAGATAAAGACACAAGGCTTACCATGAAAGCAAAAGCAATTCAGTGCTAGTAGATAACATCAGAAAGCACCACATAGCCTGAATGAGGAACTGGCTGCCAACTCTTGGTCTGAAATGTTTCCCAGTTGAACAGGATGAAGGCAGAAGTAAAAGGCACATGTGTATAAGCACTGAGTAGCAGCATTTGTTGTGGACAACAGGAAAACCAATGCTGGGTATTCAAAGAAAAAATTTTGCTGTAGATGGTCCCTTAATGCAAAAGGCCAGTTTCAGAACTGTGCTGTCAAGATGGCTCTGTTGTCACTTCTGAAGATTTTGCTGTTTAATATATTTAATACTTCCTTGCTGTGTACATTCCTTACATTGACAGATGAATCACAGATGAAGATCTTTTCCTATGTGTCTCCCCTTTTGAGCTGAAGCAAGTCATGGAAGGATAATTACAAAGCAAGAGACTTTGGAGTTGATCGAGCAGCTCAGGCATTTGCTGGGATTAGTGAATATATTCAATGAGTCACAAGGTGATCATTAAACAAAGACAAAAAACAACTATCACCACAACATTCTTTATTTTATACACAAGCCTCAAAAATAGCAAATGTGTTCCCCAGGCTTTTTCTTAGATGTTTTTGAAGAATCACTAAAGGCTGAGAAGAAACACTAGTTTGTTATTAACAGCAACTTTTATTCCACAAAGAAATATCCAAGCAGCACAAAAATATAGTCCTGAAGCCAGCAGCCTCTTTTGGGACTTTATTCTTCTTTGGAAAACTGACTGTAATAGCATCTGAATGGTAAGCATTATCCTAATTCCATTACTTGTTTACTCAGAGATAAAATGCTTTCTATATCAAAACTCAAAGACATGTAAGGGCAAAGATTAGTAAGCTGTGTATGGAAGTGTAGGGACTAACATTCCTCATGTAGCTCATAAAATTATAGATCACTTGTGGTTCACAGTGCATATAACACTAACTCTTTGGAAAATGCTGAAATATTGATGAAATACTGAATTTCAGAAAATGAATGTAGAATTGTTCATATTTTCAACAGTAAGGCAGTTGCATTATATAGCAGCACCTCAGAAGACTAAAATACTTCTGTCAGCAGGGAGAACAGACTCTGCCACTGTGATGATCTATCAATTTGCTGTCAAACTCTTCTCTCAGTCTGACAGTGGTCCTCACTTTTAAAACCAAACTGCTGGCATCCCATAAAATCATGCAGAGGATTAATGTTATTTAGGATGTCTCTGCCTTGGTCTTGATGGTCACTTAATTATTCCTTATAAGACCACTGGAAATAGTTCCCACTGATAAAAGTACCCAGACACATTCAGTATATCAAAGCAACTACAAAGAATAAAATATTTTATGTGACCTCTTTATTTTTGTTAATGGAAAATGTTACATAACAAAGCATTTCAAAGGCAGTTGTTCACTTGGAATTAGAAAAATAATTGACATTTTCACCTTTGAAAATCTTCCTCTAGAGCCACAAAGAGAATTTTACTTTTATATTGACATGGACAAAAGTGGTGCCTCCTGGAACCCCCAACCCAAGTTTGAAACTCTAGTTTCTGATATGAGAAGAGTGTGTCCTCAGTGAGGCATCCACAACCCAGATTTAATTCACTTGGAAGAACTGTGTGTGTCAGAAAGGTAAGAGAGCTCTCATGTGAAGCAAACATTACTGGAATGAATACCTTGACACTGAGATGTGGTATTGTGTATCAGGCAGCATCACAGTACTATCACACCCTATAAATGGAGAAGATCCTTGAATTCAATATGAACCAAATTCAGGTAACTGATTTAACATCTTGGCAGGAGATGCAAACTTTCTCCATTTGTCTGGTTTAGCCCTGGTTTTCACATTCCAGATTGCACAATGGGTGAATAATAGGATCAATCATAGAATGGCTTGAATTGGAAGGGACCTTTGAAGATCCCATCACCAAACCCCCTGTCACAGACAGGAACAGCCAACATGTCATAACATCCACAGGATGGAAGCTATTTCTGCCCCATTCTGAACAGAATGTGCATAATTGCTATAATCCTGGAAAGGGAGCTTGAACACAGTACATTTATATCAGGTGTAGAACACACCTGCACATTGTGGGGATGCTCTCTAGACAGATTATCAGAGGTAATTAGTGTTCCCTCCTTTAAGATAGATATAGATATATATAGAGAGATATAAATATAGATTAGATAGATAGATAGATAGATAGATAGATAGATAGATAGATAGATAGATAGATAGACATAGATATAGATGTATATGTGTGTGTATACTAAAGTGTGTGTGTGTATATATATATATAAATATATGTACACAAGCATATTTACATCTGTATCCATGAGCTACTTTTATGTGATGTTCCTGGTGTTGCTGCAAGCCATCAGAACTAAACCACTCACCTGCCCTGCTAGGACAATCTGCAATTTTCCCAAAGCAGGACAGACAGCCTGGGTCATCTCTGGATTTTTATCACTACAACCTTCTGCCCCTAAAACAAATGTACAAAATACTTGGATAGCTCTGAGCAAAGGGGAAACAGACTGGTGTCTGTTTGGTTTCAGAGCCTTTGGCAATAAGCAACTAAACCTCATCACTTATGCTCAGACTGAAACAAGGAGATGGACTGGCCCCTCCAGCTACAGTGCCTAAAACACCCACCTGGAGACTCACACTCAAATCTTTGGTAGAGAAAGGGTTTTAAGCCTTTTTTTTTTTCCCTAAGAGACTGCTGCAATTACTGGACTATGAGAGAAAGTTTGACAGTTCTATTTTGTGACAAACATTAATAAATTCAGAAAATGTACAAATAACTGGAGGCTTCTCCAGAACTTGCATTTGTTACGGAGCTTTGGATTATAATTCTAGTTGATAACAACACAGTAACAGGCACAACAATAATTGCAGCCACTATGCTAAAGAGCAGATCTGTATGGATAGTCTTCTTGAATGATCTAACATCAGATATAGCTGCCATCAGGAAATAAAATAATCAGTGATAATTTAATCCCTAAAGTTTCTTTGGTGATGTCTGTTTTTTTCTTTTTTCAGTTCAGCTGGATTTTTTTTTTCAGTGGTTTATTTTTTCTACAGGTATAATATCCTCCATTTTTAAAAACTGCAATAGTCTTCAAAGTCATGTTACATTGGTTGCACTTCCTAAAGATCCCTTCTTCAGAATGTAGTAAAACTTCACCACTCAGAGCATCTGTAGGCAAAGATAAAACAGCCAAATAATGACAGCATTTCCTAGACAGCAGCCAGGAAGCCCAGGATATATATGAGCACTTGCAAACATTCTGTGCAGCTAGATATGCTAGCCAATTTTTTCACTTGAAAGCAGATTTCAAATTCAGCCCCTAAATTTGGCCATTAGACAAGGAGTAGCTCCTGGAAATAATAAAATGAGATCACAGTGTTTTTATTAAATGGTGAAACTTTTCTGATAATGATGAAAGAAAACTGTAATGAAATCCACTTGTCCACCTTGATGCATTTAAAGTCACTGATCTGCTTCTTAGATATCAAAAAGATATTTGACCAGGTCACATAGACCTTCCATTCCTATACATTGTGAAAGCCTGGATTTGACTTTTTTCCCCCCCCACTAAGGATATGTGGTTTGCTCAACCATGGGTTGTCATCATAATTTTTTCTTCAGATGATCATTGGACAAGAAAATCAATCTCATCTTGCTCTTTAATTTCATGCATTTTTAAGGGAGTTCAACTAATAGGAAAATATTCAAATATGAAGCATCATTGATGCTAACAGAAAAAAATCAGTCATGTACACGGGCACTTTTATTTTTAACCTCTACTTTGTACCTCCTAATGTTTCTTTTATGCCCAGGGAATTTCAATGCAATCTCCATACACTAAAGCTATATATAAAATCCAGTGATATTCAAACTAATTAAAACCATTCTTTCTCATCAGGTGTATTCCTCTGAATTTAGGAACGTTTCAACAACAAAAAGATTATATAATTTTAAAATATTAAATTTTACATGTAGAATTGAAAATTACAACTTTCTATTAATGTTCTGCCAGAGAATTTTTAAAAATGTAATACAGTCTCATGTGTATGAAGACTAAAGAATAAAGTTTTGTAGAATGAAATAAAATTCTGAAAGATAACTTTGGGTTTTTACTTGTTTGAATTGATAGATATTCTCAAGGAGATAACCATGGAATTTAATGGAAGCATGGTTCATACCATTCCTGACCTTCTCTCTTCCCTTGATCACACCTTGTTCACTACAGAAAAGAAGTGGACACAGGCACAACTGGCATGCATGTTGCAAATCTTCATTTTCATAGCATAAAACCTGATGGAATAATTATATTTTAGCCTTGGAAAATTTCTCCTTTTGGCTTTTGCTCTATCCATTTCTCCCATCAAAAAATAGCTGCCAGTTGAGACAGGTGCCATTTTTAACTAGCATAACCTAAATATTCTTCTATCAACTTTTCATTTTCAATGCTCTTTTCCCCCCATTTCCCTGAAAGGGTGTTTGGAATTCTAGATTTCATTAGATGAATACAAAGACATAGGTTGGATGGATTTCTGTGGAAATGCTTACAGCAGGTCACAAGAATCAGTTTGCTTTTCTTCAATCTTGCCAGCCTGCTTTAATTTAGGACAAAACAAACATTTAAAAGGCTCTGGCTTGCAAGACCCAACTTTTAACTAAATTCAAGTAGATACAGAATCAAATATGAGCTACTTTGCACAATTTAATGCACGCCACCTGACATGGAAAGAATAGGAAGTCTTGTTCAAATGTATTTTTGGCCCTGTTTCTATGTGAATACCTGTGGGAACTGAAAGAAAGAAAAGAAATTATAAAAATATTTAAATATTCTTGACTACTACAGTTTGTTATGAAAACTATGAGGAAAGAAAGGACAACAGTTTACTTTACATTTCAGACATTTCCTGACACCTATCAGGAAATTCATCTAACCAAAAGGAACAAGATTTCAGTTTCATTTTTTGTGTTCAGTAAGTGCACAGAGGCGAGGAGGCTGGCGGAGGTCGGTTTCTTGCAGCGGCGGCTTTCCAGGCAGCCAGCCTTGGAGAACCTGAGCCTCTGTGGAGTCCAGCTGCCTCACACCAGAGCCTTCAAAGTTATAGCTTTTCACATCATCCCCTTTCAAGCAGAGAAAGGAAAAATGAACAACATTAAAACTGTGTGTCCTCTCTGATATCTATAATTTAACGGCAACTGGTGCTCCTTTGGTGGGAGGGTTCTAACATACCATCAGCCATCCAAAAGTCAGACCTTTTAGCCTAAACCTGTTATTGTAAGTCAGTCAGTAGAGGAAGATAAACAGCTTCACACTTATCTCCATCCAAAAAAGACATTCTCTTCAAGTCTCTGCTGCCCCATGCTGCTTTGTGCACCACAGTGTTTCTCGTGGTCTTTTGTGGAGCAGTAGGTAAATCTGTCCTTTCTGGGGCTCATCTGTTGTGGACACTCTTACACTCTCCACTTGGCTTGGAAGGAAGGACTACTTTTCTGGTTTCCATGAAAACTTCTGAAGCAGCTACATTGGGTGTGTAAGGTAGCAATTTTATTCAATGACACATGTCTTAGCTGCACTGGGCTTGTAACCATACCATCAGTTTCATTGTTGGCCTCCTTCACCAATATTAACTGAAATGTATTAAAAATCCCATGAGAATGATTCAATGTGGAATGATCATGCTACAGTGTCTAAAATGGCACAAAGAACCTACATCTAATCATCTGAATTGCTCCCAAAGTTTTGTAGCACTAGGTGTTGTCAGAAATAATGTTATCTTCTGTCACTTTTGTTTTGCATGTGCTTCCAGATTGCACAATCAAGTGTAAAGCTGTTTAGATCTCCACACTGCTAGAAGTCTCAGTCATTCAGGGCATTCTCACAGTATATTCCTTATTCCTGACAAAGCATGTGTTACAGTCACTCAGAGTTAAGAAGTCTGATAGATGCTTTATCAGCTTCTGAATTTTAGATGCTGTGCCTTGAACAACACCAACCTTTGCCCAACACATAAACTGACTTAGAGCCTTTTAAAGACATGGCATCTCTTTGCCACATGTTGAAAGAGGCTGCCTTCATCAGACCTTTGCTCAGAAAAGCCTCTATGTTCTGTGTGCATGGGCGTCCAGAGGTGAGGCTCTGCTTCCCAGAGCTGTGTGCCTGTGGGATGCACACAGGGGTCCACCACAGCAGACAAGGGATTCCAGTCCTCATCCTGCCCTGAGCACATAGGGAAAAGCAATTCCAGTCAGGCAACAACTGAGCTCTGCTCTTTAATTTATGCAATGATTTATTTTTATCTTATGGCAAGGAGGGCAGCATGCCAGAGAGAAACAGTGAAAGGGAATCACCAGCCTGAGATGCTGGAGAAGGGAGGCTGGGTGGGGGCTGTATTGGTTTTGTGTGGCCTGGTTTTGATAGCAGAAGGGCTACAGGGGTGGTTTCTGTGAGAAGCTGCTGGAAGCTTCCACCATGTCCAGCAGAGCCAATGGCTGATGGCTCTGGAGATGGACACACTGCTGGCCAGGACTGGGCCAGTGAGAGAGGTTGGTAACGCCTCTGTGATAATGTAGTTAAGAAAAAAGCAAAACAAGGGTTGTTGTGCAGTTTTATTTCCAGCAGAGAAGAGCAGAGTGAGAACATGTGAACAGAACAGCTCTGCAGACACCAAGGTCAGTGGNTGGAGGAGGTGCCCATGCTGGAGCAGGTGGATGCCTGGGGAGGCTGTGATCCAGTGGGAGACCCAGAGCAGAGAGAGGGCCCTGCTCCCAGGCTGGAGCAGCCTGTCCTTGGAGGGCTGCATCCCGCGGAGAGAGAGCCCCACGCTCCATGCAGCAGTTTTGGGAGGGCTGTGTGCCCGTGGGATGGACTCACATTTCAGCAGTTGCAGGGAGCCATTGCCTGTGGGATGGACTCACACTGGAGAAGTTCCCAGAGAACCGTCTCCTGTGGGAGGGACCGCACGATCTCACAGGGGAAGAACACCTCTCCCTGAGCACTGGAAGAAGCCACAGATGATGAACTGACCATAACCCTCATTCCCATCTCCCTGCACTGCTGGGTTAGGAGGTAGGGCTGAAAGTAGGGGCAGAAGGTGTTTTTAAGGGCTTATTTTACTTCTCATTTCCTGTTCTGATTTTGTTAGCAATAAACTCAGTTCAATTCTTGATGTTGAACCTGTTTTCCTGTGATGGCATTTGGTGAGGAATCTTCCCAGTCCTTATCTCACTCAACCCATGAACCCTTCATTTAATTTTGTCTCCTCTGTCCAGCTGCAGAGGGGAGTGAGTGGGCAGCTTTCTTTGGTGCCTGGCATCTGAGCAGTGCCAACCCACAGGAGGGGACAGGCGTTTCAGCCCGGGGAGCCACCCAGGCATGAGAGCATGTTGGCTCACTGCAGTCAGCTCCACCAGGCTCTCCCTGTGCTCACAGAGTGCTGCTGCCCTGACAGGCAAAGGAGGCAGGTCATCTCCTGGGCTCTGCAGCCCACCTGGTGCAAGGAAATTACTCACCTCTCCAACTCTATCCCATCCCCTGCTGAAGCCCTGGGGACTACCATTTGTGTCATTCCAACCTCCTCTGTTTAAGAACGCGCTCTGAAACCTGAAGCTTTCCTCATCCTACAGCTTTCTCAAATTCCCTTGTTATTATTATGCTGCTCATCCCTCAACACAGCCATGAGATCTCTGACTCCTGTCACTCTCCACCTTCAGCATGGAGCAGCTGCAGCTACTGCTCTCAGGCTGACCATGATATTTGGAAAGAGAGAATGAGGTTATACCATAAATAAGATGGTTAAATACAAGCTACCATTGAAGGAGCTTGCTGGTTTGGTTTAATTGTATTAGTTGTCTTTAATTGATATTTATGTGTCTCTGACTACCCCAGCAGGATTAGGAAGGATGAAGAGAAGGCAGACACGAGCACAGAACCAATAATGTGCTGTTGTTTTGTACTAATGGTGCTCTATTTATGATCATGTGAAGCCTAAATTACGTTCCATTAAAATAAATAGAGATTTTCTTTTTTGCTTTGTTATGTCAGAAACCAAGTGTAAGATTTACCTTTAATACAAAAATAACCTAATTGAGCTCAAGGAGCTGAGCCAAATCCTGTTGGTATTCACCCCCACACTCCAGCCCATCTTTCTCCACCACCCCCTGGGTCCTGTGGCTCCACTCAAACCTCTGCTGATTTGCAACAAGATGAGAGAAGAGTTTACATCCTACATATTTTTTCAAGCCATGCACAGGAACTGTAATGCAGCAGTGCAGAGGCACTCCAGCTAATATACTAATTGGATGCAGATGTGTTCTGCCTCTTGGAAAAATAAGACCAACTGGATGATCAACAAGAGCCAAATGGGTAATTTCTTTTTAAACAAATTGGTTTTATTAACTTTAAAATGCCCATAATCCAACTAGTCTGGCAGACTTTGGATACTATGAAACCACAAGCAGTATGTGATACCTGTTATTATCTCATACTGCTTTTGGCTGCAATCTTGCCATTCTGAATAGAAGACTAACATGTAAGGCTGAAGTCTCTCTTAAATAAAGAGTAGCATGTGTGAGTGCTGCCCCAGGAGATGGCCAGGAAATGAACTGTTTCAGGCTAAATTCTTTCCTTGCTCCTTACTTTCTTCAGTAGGAGTGCATTTGTGCACTCTGCCTACAGAAAGGCCAGCTCTTACCCACCCTCTAAACAAAGAAGGGTGCTCTCAGTGGGAAGAAAACCATGTCAGTCTTGCTCTTAGTGGAGAGGAAGAGTTTTAGTGACAGCTTTCAATGCTACTCACAATCCTATCAGCCGCCAATGCAGAGGGAGTAGCAAGGCTGGCATATTAAAAGTTAACATGGGGCCCTTTCATCTAAGAGATGCTTCTGTCAGAAAACAAATTCTTATTTAGCTCACACCTTTGATACTGATGGGAGGAGTGTGGTGTCAGTGCAAGAGGAGATGCTGCAAAGTTAAAAGGATCCACTGAGTATGAACTCTGTGCTGCTGCTTGACAGCTTTGACTTTCTGAGTGACAGAGGACCAAATGAAGGGCCAAGAGTTGCACATTGTATTGAATAATTTTCGTCCTTTGTAAATCAGCATATTTTTATTTTCTTTTGCCAATTTTATTTCTGTGGGAAATAATCCATCCTGTAAAATGACTGTTATGACTTTACTAGAAACATAAGAAAAAACAATGGGTATTGTCAATACTCTTTGGAAACAAAATGTTTGGAAGAGCCAATACTGTCCATATCTGTAGAGCTTGGGCATCCCTCTTCTTGAGCCCCCTGGCATCACTTGACTTTTGAGTCCTGCTCTTTGGGTGATGACTGCTCTGAGAGGGCAGCCAGAGATTTTAATTTCAGAATTAGGACTACCAGCTGCTGAACCACATCTAGAAATTACTGTGGGAGGTCTCTATTTTCCTGGTCAGTTTAAAGCAGGTCTTTTTTCAAAAGACAGGCATAATTCAGCAAATTAATACAGTGCCACTAAAGCCCACCTACAATATCAATGAAACCTAGGTGTGCACTTTAGCCTTGGAGAGCAATGTAAAATAGTAACAATGCCCTGTGAAAACAATAAAGTTATAGGAAAAGAGAAAAAGGAGCTAAGTTACCACAGAATAGAGAAACCACAGAGATCAGCTGAAAGCAGCAGAAGAAAAGCCTCAACACTTTGGTGTTTCCTATTACTGATTTGAGTGCATTTAGAAGTGCCTGTCTTACAAGAATAGCCATGCTCCAGAACAGTGGGGTATGAATAGCAGATTTGAATAATCACCTTTGAGATGATTGCCAGTTCAGATTATTTGAGATTGCAATCACTCCAGATGTAGTTTCTTTTATTTTTAATTTTAGAAATGTGATAAATTTGAACTATAAGAAGAGTAAATAAGAATCTAATGAGACTCAACTAAAAGATCTTTGCTCACTTTAGTTTTAATGACAGAACAAGTGGCAGTCAGAGCCAGGTTGGGATGCTCAGGTCACATGAGATTCAGGAGCAGATACTGCCCTCCTTTAAGGGGAATTACACATCATAGGCTTCAGCCATGCCGTTAATCTGCATGCTCTGTGCCAGGAGGTAGTGGCAGGGACCCAGACTTACCCTTCAGGTAAATCCACTTGTGTTAAAAATGCACTTTTTAAGGATTTTCACTAGAAACTGACCAATCCCTTAAAGCCACATAATTTATCTAATGATTGATTGCAGCATCCAAATATAAATGTCTTGAGGACATGCTTGACAATATGACCTACAAACAAAGATAACTCCAATGCAGCTCTGCAAATTTCAGAATGATCATGAAGAAAAGCAAAAATATTCCTGGTAATAATTTTTCAGAAATATATTTAAATCAATCCTTTCCAAACTTCTCAATTAACAAAAATAAAATTTGTATTAAATGATCTCATTAGTAATTCACAAATTATGTCAGGTTTTCCAAATAACCTTTTTACCTGCCTGGTGTGCAGATGGTTTTTCTGTGTGGGTCAGAGCAGGGTGGCTTGGCAGTGATCAGGAAAGAGCAGGAATGCTCTGGATACATACACATGGCTAGGAAAGTTTTATGGTTTTATTTTTTTAATGGTAGACATACCTTGGAAACAGCTGCAGGATTCCTATTCTAGGTTTCATTTTCCAAAGCTGTGCAGCAGTTATTTTGGCATCTAACACATCTGGCCTTTAATCGTGTTCTCACTGCTCCACAGTGTTTGACAGACTATGTGGTAGAGCTCTTGCATTTGCAGGATCACTGACAGGATCAAATCCCAGAAATATTTCATTTGAAAGGGACTTCTGGAGGTCACCTCAACCAGCTTTCTTCTCTAAGCCAGCCTAACTTCAATACTAAAAATCCGGTTAAACCTTTACCTTTTAGAAAAGGTGATTTTTTTATTTTCTTTTTTTTAGTCTGGCAGTTTTTTACCCCAAATGGTGATTCCCTGATTTTCTGTTCTCAGATAATGTTGTCTACCTTCATCAGCATCATAGTAAATATAGTTGGCTATTTAAAAGACACTGTATTTCAAATGACTATGGGAAACAGCTATAGTTCACCTATCATGGCTTTGCAGACAGTCAGTGATTAATGTTTTGTTTTGTTTTAAAATATATGAAATTGTCCACAGTTGCATATATGGCTTTAGCCTAAATAAAGTTCTACTCTCATATAGCATAATAATAGTTATGTTATAGAGTAATTTCAAGATTATTATGGCAGATACAGCCCTAGATACATCTACAGAATCCATATCAAATGAGATACTGATACACTAAGCTCTTCAGGAGAAACATTTCAAACTTCTAAGGCAGGATTTGTTTTTGTAGCTTTTGTTCACACCCCTGTAATCCAAAGACTGACATAATTAGCTTCCAGTCTTGTGGGAGGACTTCGCTTAAGATGGTAATATCTTATGTACCTGATTTTCAGTTCTGTTTTTAAAGGTTAATTTTTTCCACTCTTTTTATTCACTACTCTATGCATTTTTTTTTTGTTTATCTTTCAGAAGTCTGCTCTGGCAGTATTTCATGAACTTTTATACAATTCTGACACTCTGGGCTCCAGCTAGTCAATGGTCTCGTTTCTGTCCTGGCTATATTTGTCTGTGGCTCAGAGGTACAATCACTAACAATGTGGTGAAAGGATTTGCAATCATGTAGTTATTGTCCCAGATTTGGATCAAGTTTCAGAAAAACCTACTGCAAAGGATCACAATGAGACATGTGAATAGCCTGTATTAATTTCATAGGAAGTATCAGGATAGCTCTCTATAATAAGAGTTGTATGGCAAAACAGGCAACTGGTGTGTAAAAACACATAAGCCGCTGTCCTGCTGGGCTCTGAGCAGCCAGATGGTTTTATTACTCTTGCCACTTGCTGGAGAAGCCATTGATTCTGCCAGTATTTGGGTAACAGCTCTGCCCTGGGATCTGTCAGAGCTGTTGCACATCCATCTGGCAGAAGGTCCAGCGATGCAGGAGAGCTCCATCCTCCCGGGCAGGGAGGGACCCAAACGCGGCACTGCCGGAGCCGCCTGCCTGGCACGGTCGGTGCCCGCGCGCAGCTCCTGCCTAAGCCCCGGGCTCCTGAGCCCACCGAGCACCACGGGTCCATCCATCATCTCTGGAGGTTGCTCATCCCAAAAGCTGCCCAGGCAGCAGCCCCAAGTGTACCCAGAAACACCAAGCCCCTGGATGTAGAGACAGCAGCCACCAGCTGGTTTCGTTCGGAGGAGTGTGCACCCATCGTGTTCGTGTGCAATGTGCACTGCAGTAACCTCAAAATACAGACAAATAAAATACAAGGTGGGCTTAAGAATTCTTGGGAAAGAAAAACAAGGGTCAGATCTGAAAAAGTTTCCAATGTTCATAAATGTATAAGGTCTATGGAATAGAATGGGAAGTTAAAGTTAGCTGCCAAACAGTGGGGGCTGGTGGAATGAACAGAATGATGAAATCAACACATTTTTATAGATAGATAAAATATCTAAACCCATATCCCTATAAATAATAAAGGCATTTAAAACCTGTTACTGTGCTGTAATAAAATGAAACAATAGTAGCTGTTATAAAGCTTTTAATTTACTGGAACATCAGAAGTTAGAAATACAGGAGAAGTTACACAGAGTTTAATTGCTGGAGGAAGAACAAACAAAATACAGTTTCAACAGTGATCAAGTATCTCTGAGGGTACCAGTGCCACTGTGATTGTGACCTTTCTGAGCTTTCTTAGAAACTTCAAAAGCATCTGTACAAGGTCCAGTCTGAAGGACCTCACCTCTAACAAATCTTTGAGTATATGGGTCAAAGAGTCATGGATTCAGTACACTGGTCACCATGTGATCTTTCTTTTTAATCT
This sequence comes from Notiomystis cincta, assembly GCA_013398075.1. Classification (NCBI taxonomy): domain Eukaryota; kingdom Metazoa; phylum Chordata; class Aves; order Passeriformes; family Notiomystidae; genus Notiomystis; species Notiomystis cincta. The sequence continues at coordinate 136,997 of VZRX01007328.1, read as the reverse complement.
AGCCTGTGCCATTTGACTGGTGACTGAATATGAATAGTTTTTATCAACAGGTAATTTCATTATTTGTGTCATAAGGTTACCTTTTCAAAATTTCTCGAGAACTGTAGAGATACAGATCAAACTGCCTCATGACAAATACTAAGCCACAATTCCCTATCACTCTATGAAAGCACTTTATTTAAAAAAAATCAAACCCTGAGGTAATGCAACAAGTGAAACTGAATTAAAATAAGTGGCCTAGAATACCACAGTTTTGTTGAAAGTGGGAAGTCGAAATATAGTCAGCTAGTACTCTTTATTTCTAAGTATTTCTCAGGCATTGAGAAAGTATCAGCGAAGGCATCCTGTGTGGAGCTAAGTGATCTCCACTCTCAATATTCAGCTTCATTAAAAAAAAAAAAAAGAGTGAGAAAAAAGAGCAGTCAAAGCATGTATTTTCATATTGTACAATTATGCCTTATTAAAGGACAGGTTATGTTGAAACTGTCACTTTGGTTTCTTTTGGTACAGTCATACACAGATTGAGACTGACACAACCCGAGGCAGTCATTTAATGACTGACAGTCACTGTCTCCTCAGCGTAGATACTTTCTGCTTTACTGCTACTTTTCTTTAAAGAAGTGAGAAAAGCACAAGCCAATGGCTGGCATTTTTCACAAATGTAAACTTTCCTCCTTTATATTCCTTTTAAGAGGATGATGCACTTGGCTGCTCCTGGAAAATTCATGAATCATAGTTTCCAAGGTCTTTGTCAAGGTTCCTATCGTAACAAAAGTTAGATGGACAATTGGCAATAATTTATGCAGAGGATTTAGCCACTTTTTCTATTTTCTATTTTAGAAGTTAACTTCTAGACAACTGTGAGAATTACGAATTTGCTCACTCTCCACTGCTGCTTAACTCTTGAGGTGAGTGAACAGCAGTCTGAAGGTGGCTTAATACTCCTTGTTATAAGACTATTAAACCTTTGTGCAATAGAAATCTTGGTGCAAACATTCTTTGCTGTGGGCTTTGTCCCCTGACTGCTTTACCTAAGCAGCTGTTGCCAACCTGAGTGGGCACCACACATCTGTTTGAGCACATTGTCCCAGCTGGTCACTTCACAGTGTACATGAACAAATAAACTTTGTGATTTTGAGGGTGTTAATTCAAGCTTTAGAGATTACAAAAGTTCCTGGATGGCCCTTCACTGTTCCAGGGAAAGAGTGAGTAAGCACAATGGAAAAAGAAAACTGCTAGAAATTAAGAGAGCATGTTGAAAAATTTAAGTATTCCCTTTTCTTCCTCTGCACAAGGAATATCCTTATATTTGCCATATGCATATCCAGACTTAAAAATAGCTGAAGTCTTTCCTGACAGAGAGGGAGAAGGGTATAAACCATATGTATTGGCTGTCCAATAGATTTACAGCTGCATGTGAATACACTTGTGTGGTCCTGGCTGTGACTGATGTCATCATGTGTCTGTACAGATGCTTGCCAGGTACACTGGAAACAAATCCATTCCCTGCTGTACTAATAGCACTATCCTTCCTGCACAGAGCCCTAGCCAGCTTTGAGGAGCTTGGAAGGGGTTTTTAAGGGAAGTCTATTGATGATTTCAGTGAATAAGTGATGTGCACACTGCAAAGCTATTTATTTATGAATAATGTACATAATGTCCTTTTCACCCTTATAATAGGAACAGTATTTGAAAGCTCACTTTCCTTCTGAGACTTCTTTCCAGCTACTTCACTACCCAAAAACTTCCTCCCTTGATTTTCTCTCAGGAACATGTCCCAAGTGTTTTCTAGCCAGCTTTTTGGATTATTCCACCTAGATGGTGTCTGGATGCTGTCATACCTCCACTATTATTCTGCCCTGTGCTTCTGGAGACAGCTTACAGAAAGTTAATCTATTCCCAGAGCAGTGGGTGGTTTGGCCAGTCTCCTCCATGCTTTATGGCCATATTTAAGGTGTGGACTTCTGTATTTCATCCATTTTACTTACAAAAATGTGCTTAATTACAGCTTTTTCTTGCCTGAATGAAATTTTGTTCCCTTCAATTTCAAGATTTCATGCAGTTTGATGATCCAGTTTCTTTTAGCAAGAAAGAACAGGAAATGATAAAAGCTGAAGTACTTGCCTAAGCATGAATTTTCTCTCTGGGAGGATGAAGGGGACAGTTTTCATGGGGATACCACTAACATGTATAAGCTGTTCCAGCACTGGCATAGTGATGCTGTAAAACTATATCAAAGTGCTAAACAGAAACACATTTGGGGTTGTTAGACAAGATGAAAAAGAAACTAAGATAGCAGTGACTGAGAGAAGATTATCAAATACAGAGGATCTTACAGTTCCAGAGGATTTAAGAGGACTGTCTACCTGTGGGTGGAGAGCTTCAGGTTTGGTTCAATCAGTTGGTTTTGTCTGTTTTTAGTGTATGATGTGATGCTGCTGATAGAACTGCTGCCCAAATGCTAGTTTTTCTACCACCTGTTTCACATTAAATAAGAGGGGTATTTGGTTTTTTTAGTAGTGAAGATGGAAAGTAGTGAAAGTTGTGCATATAAGCTGAGCTGCAGTGCTACAGTTGAGCACTCCTGTTTTGGAATATTTTTTCAGACTAAAATTTTCTTTAAAAAAGTTTTGTCAGTTTCTCCTACTCATTCAGAATTCATCTATCCATCTATGTATCTATGTATGTATCTATGTATCTATGTATGTATCTATGTATCTATGTATCTATTTATTTATCTATCTATCTATGTATCTATCTATCTATCTATCTATCTATCTATCTATTTAATGGACTTTCCACCCCAGAGAAAATAATAATGTCGAATTATTCATTAAAACTGGTGTTTGATTCTAGCGGTGGATAAAAATTGATACTGTAAAAAACGTTTTCCCATTTCCCACATCAAAAGGATGCTTGCAGCTACTGCATATATATAATATTTCCCAAACATATTTTGTTTGTTTCCTTCCAGGTTCTCCTGCATATATTTTTAATAAGTTTTGTCTACACAATTTTGTGTTGTACAATTGCTATCCCCATCTTATCATAAAGTTTCCAGTACATACCAATATTTTGAACTGCACCCAGTAAAGCAGACCAATCAATTACAGAGTAACAAAAAACCCCAAACTAACCCTGTAAATGAAACAAAATATACCTCCTCTGAAACTGAAGAGCCTGAGGCAAGTAGAGTGTAAAGAGGTATAATTTGGTCCCTCATCAATTAGACCATTCCTCTGTGAGAAATAAGTTCAGACCAGAAATTAGTACGAATACATAAGGTCCTGAAATTCCAGAAAAAAATTTGATTCTTACAGCTGTCCAGAAGCCCTCTCTGACAGTGTTTCTCTGCCCTTTTATTGTGCTGGACTAGCTGAAATCCCTGGCAAAGGAACTCAGTCAGGATTGACAGTGGTTTTTCTGTACTTTGTTAATACTTGCTGCGATGTGAAAGATGTATTTTGTCTCACAGCCCAGATCAGGAAATATGTTTCTGTTTATAACTTATGTTTGGAGTTTTTTTCTTAGAACACATTAAGTGGGGAAGGATTTGGGAGGTTAGATGATGGGGTGCATCTCTGCTTGCTGCACTTCTATCTGTGTTGCAATGACAACTTCATAGACAAAGGGATCGGGTGCACCCTCAGCAAATTTGCAGATGACACCAAGCTGAGTGGTGCAGTGACACACCTGAAGGACAGATGCCATCCAGAGGGACCTGGACAAGCTCAAGAAGTGGCCCATGGGAATCTCATGAGGTTTAATAAGACCAAGGGCGAGGTGCTGCACCTGAGTCAGGGCAACCCTGGTACCAGAACAGGCTGGGGATGAACAGATCCAGAGCAGCCCTGTGAGAAGGATTTGGAGGTGTGTGTGGGGGTGAGAGTCTGGACATGACCCAGCCATGTGTCCTTGCAGCCTGGAGAGCCAAATGTGTCCTAGGCTGCATCAAAGGCAGCGTGGGCAGCAGGTGAGGGAGGGGATTCTGCCCCTCTGCTCTGCCCTGGTGAGACCCCACCTGCAGTGCTGCACCCAGCTCTGGGGTCTCCAGCACAGGAAAGACATGGACCTGTTTGAGTGAGTCCAGAGGAGACCACCAAGATGATCAGAGGGGTGGAGCAGCTCTGCTATGAGAAAAAGCTGAGAGAATATGGATTGTTTAGCCTGAAAAAGAGAAGACTTCAGGGTGACCTAATTGCAGCCTTCCAGTACCCAAAGAGACCCTACAAGAAAGATGGAGAAAAATTACTTAGTAGGGTATGTAGTGACAGGACATGGGGAAACAGCTCCTAACTGAGAGAGAGTGGATTTAGATTAGATATTAGGGAAAAAATCTTTATTGTGAGGGTGTTGAGGCACTGGAACAGGCTGCCCAGAGAAGCTGTGGATGCCCTATCCCTGAAGTTGTTCAAGGCCATGTTGGATGGGGCTCTGAGCAACCTGGTCTAGTGAAAGATGTTTGGAACTAGATGATATTTAAGGTCCTTCCTAATCCAAAGCATTCTATGGTTCTGTGATTCTGTGATTCTATGATGACTTTGTGCTGGTGTGGTCAGCTTTAGAAAGCTGATATGTTTATTAGACCTTTGATTCATAGTAAAAAAAAACCCAAAAAACAACAGCACCAAAAAAAAAGACAAAAATTAAGAAGTGAAAAAAGAAAATCTACTGGGACAGGGCAGAAAATACACATTAATAAGTAATTTAAGCTTTCCTTAGCTGGGCTTTACTCAGAACATTTCCTTGGATGGCCAGGATAGCTGTAATACTCAGTATTGTAGCATTCAGGAATGCAATAAGTCCATATGGCTCATCTAGATTCATTCATTTATCTGTCTAGCTTTGATACCTTGTAATATTTTTATCCTCTAAGTACTTGCATGTCTATTTTTCTTCCCCAGTATGTTCCTGAATAAAGCATGTACTCTTACTTTTGGTACTAAGAGATTAGCCAGTGCAGAAAAAAGTGAACTCCCTTGGCATATGCTTATTTCATTCGTCTAAGTTTGTGCATTCTATAAATTATTCAGAGAAAAGATATTAGTGGATCAACAACAGCTCTGGTTCATCAGGTCATATTAAAAATCTTGGACCATTATGTTGGTGGGGTGCCAAAGTGCAATGCAGAGAGTGAATTTACAATGCATATTTCAGAATATTCCCTGTATACACAGTGCCAAGGTCCATTGGTGAGATATTCCTATAAAATGTAATTGTCAGTGCAGCCCCATCCTCAGA
>VZRX01007328.1:67296-131250 GCA_013398075.1 Notiomystis cincta | reverse complement strand
GAGGGAGGGGATTCTGCCCCTCTGCTCTGCCCTGGTGAGACCCCACCTGCAGTGCTGCACCCAGCTCTGGGGTCTCCAGCACAGGAAAGACATGGACCTGTTTGAGTGAGTCCAGAGGAGACCACCAAGATGATCAGAGGGGTGGAGCAGCTCTGCTATGAGAAAAAGCTGAGAGAATATGGATTGTTTAGCCTGAAAAAGAGAAGACTTCAGGGTGACCTAATTGCAGCCTTCCAGTACCCAAAGAGACCCTAAAAGAAAGATGGAGAAAAATTACTTAGTAGGGTATGTAGTGACAGGACATGGGGAAACAGCTCCTAACTGAGAGAGAGTGGATTTAGATTAGATATTAGGGAAAAAATCTTTATTGTGAGGGTGTTGAGGCACTGGAACAGGCTGCCCAGAGAAGCTGTGGATGCCCTATCCCTGAAGTTGTTCAAGGCCATGTTGGATGGGGCTCTGAGCAACCTGGTCTAGTGAAAGATGTTTGGAACTAGATGATATTTAAGGTCCTTCCTAATCCAAAGCATTCTATGGTTCTGTGATTCTGTGATTCTATGATGACTTTGTGCTGGTGTGGTCAGCTTTAGAAAGCTGATATGTTTATTAGACCTTTGATTCATAGTAAAAAAAAACCCAAAAAACAACAGCACCAAAAAAAAGACAAAAATTAAGAAGTGAAAAAAGAAAATCTACTGGGACAGGGCAGAAAATACACATTAATAAGTAATTTAAGCTTTCCTTAGCTGGGCTTTACTCAGAACATTTCCTTGGATGGCCAGGATAGCTGTAATACTCAGTATTGTAACATTCAGGAATGCAATAAGTCCATATGGCTCATCTAGATTCATTCATTTATCTGTCTAGCTTTGATACCTTGTAATATTTTTATCCTCTAAGTACTTGCATGTCTATTTTTCTTCCCCAGTATGTTCCTGAATAAAGCATGTACTCTTACTTTTGGTACTAAGAGATTAGCCAGTGCAGAAAAAAGTGAACTCCCTTGGCATATGCTTATTTCATTCGTCTAAGTTTGTGCATTCTATAAATTATTCAGAGAAAAGATATTAGTGGATCAACAACAGCTCTGGTTCATCAGGTCATATTAAAAATCTTGGACCATTATGTTGGTGGGGTGCCAAAGTGCAATGCAGAGAGTGAATTTACAATGCATATTTCAGAATATTCCCTGTATACACAGTGCCAAGGTCCATTGGTGAGATATTCCTATAAAATGTAATTGTCAGTGCAGCCCCATCCTCAGAACCATGGATGAAATCTGGGACCTTTTTTTAAATGCACGATTTTCCTGTCATCCCTCTCCTTACAGCTCTGAAGATGATTGCAATCAGGAGCTGCACATAGGCAGCCATCTTATGTATTATCTGTTCACTTCCCCCATGCTTTCAAAGTGCTCCAGGATGATTTCTGCTGAAGATTTTCCAATCACCTTTTTCTTCCTTTTACTGGTCTGTGTAGAAAATATCTATAATGGGGTGCAATTGAGAGATTCTGATTGTCCCTCCATTCAGTTGCCTAGGAAACAGACTTGTGGATATCCAGCTTTTCCCTTCATTACTGAAGATGCCATTTACAGTTGATTTCCTCCTATGTCTCCTTTGCTGTGTATACCAGTGAAAAGGAAGGGACACAATAATCCTGGTTCTATTGTTTGATTTGGTGTTTTAAGGTGTTATTTGTTTGCAGAATATTCGGGTTATAAAGTCTGAATGCATTGTTCATGACAGATAGCCATGCCATGGGCAATAGAGATAGCTGAAGATACCACAGAATAAATTCCTTTCCTTTTTTTTTCCTCTCTCTTTTTTTTTTTTCCTTCTTTACCTTCTGCTTATTGGGAAAGACTCAAATGTAAATCTGGTTATATTCCCTCAAATACTCAAATCTAGTTATACCTGTGAAACATTAACATTGTATTAATTATTTTATAGATGTATAACTGAGAGCAGATTTGTTTCCTTCTACTCACTTTAATGTCTTCTTATGTACACTGAAGTGGAGAAAAATATTAATTTTGTGGCTGGGACATGGCATACCCCACTGAGAATGGATCTTAATCAGTTTGAGCACTTTAACCCTAAAAAGCTCAAATTTGACATCTTGCTCTGAAAAGGTGTAAATGGTGACTCAATCTACTATTTAAGGTCAGCATAAATTTATTCTCAGGAAAAGAAAATATATTAATCATTAAGAACTCCAGGTATTCCTTTGGATCTGTGTTTTTATCCTCTCTGTTTCCTTTTCTTTATTCTTTTCCTTTGTTCTCATTCTTTCGGCTCCTTTTATTTCCTTTCTTCCTCTCATCCATCACTTTTATCTTTTTCATCTTCTTCCCTTTATCTTTATCTGTTCCCTCTTAATATTTACTCTTTGTCTGTTGCAACTGTTTTTCTTTTATAGAGTTTTCCTAGCCCCCCCTTTCCCTTTTCTTCACCTCCCAGAAAGCATCCCTCTTTTGAGAAATATGCCATATTTAATTTCAAAGTAATCTCCTCCCCATTTTAGATTGAAAATTATTTATACCAGTAATAAAGAGAACTGAAGGGCTGGGTAGCAGTAGGGAAGGTTGTTTATAGGCTGGAGAGGGACAGAAAACCATTAGACATTTCCTTACTCTACCAATTTCTTTTCATGTGCATCCCTCGCTTTGCCTCCCCAAGTTTTGGACAGATCATCCCAGGACCACCAAGGTTTTCCTGCCCCCCCAGCAGCCTTAGTTGTATATCTCCTTCCTTGCCTGGTTCTCCTTCCTGCCTACTCCTCCTCCCTGTCACAGCCCTCTCAGTGCACTTTTCTCTGCCTCTTTCTGCCTTGCCTCCATTTTCCTCAGATTGTTCCTTACTCTGATAACATCTCTGTCCTTCCGACCCCAGGATGACCGAGAAGTCACCCTGGCTCTGTTTTGTTTTGTTTTATGGTATTTATCTTAGTGGTGTTTTTCCCTTTCCTGTCCTCACAGTCTCCTTTTCCCTATTCCTCATCTTTAAGCAACTTGACCTGCCTCATTTTAGCATAGTCAGCTACCCCAAGCTGGAGCCAAACAGGTAGAGTTGGACAGAAGTCAAACACCAGGAGAAAAAACCCAAAGAGCAAAGACAAAACCTGTCATTTCATCAACAGGACTGGCCCACAGTTCAGAGAGAGAAAAGGAAGAGCAGTGCCTTTTCCTGTGAGCCAGTGCTGGCAGAAGAAGGACAACAGTGGCAATGGTCTCCTCTTTACTCTCTGGCCTCGGGTCTGCTCTGCCTGCTGTAATTCTCCCTTCCACAAGGAAAAGGTACCTCGGGTGTTACTGCATCCTTACCACTGCCTGAGGGAGCTCAGACAACAGGCTTAAGAGAAAGTGAGTGAAATGGTGATCAGAAATTACAGCACATTTCTTTCTGGACACACTAATGGAAGTGGGAGAGGACACTGCTGGGTGTATTTTGTGTTCTTACACTTCATCTGAAAGCAGTGCTTTGTTCTGCAGGCACTGAGGTGGGGAAGGGATGGTAGAGAGGGATGAACATTAATTTATTGATGTTAATTATCAGCTGAAACTGACAGGATGCATTTTTGATTAAATGTTTTCCTGTTTTCATCAGAAAATGCTAATGGAGAGAGAAAACCCAGAGGTTTTCATAGGAATATATCCATTTCTAATACACTTTTATTGGGAGCATTTTCCCAGTCCAGATGGGGAGCTCTGTCCAAAACCCTCAAAATGGACATCCTGCCCCAATATATTCATTAGTTTTGTAAGAAACTTCAGAGGAAATTTTTTAACTCCCTTTTTTTTATTGAGACATTGATTTAAATCTGTATATTAAATAACCCAGATGCCTCTGTCACAACAGACCTGACTTGTCTTTATTGAAGTAACAGTTCTCATTTCCATAGTGGGCCTTGATTTTACATCAGTCAGGATTTAAGGTTTACCTTTTATTTTGATAAGTTTCAGGGGATAGGGAAAACTTCATTATGATACAGATATGTCCTGAAAGGCATAATTCAGAAACCTGATGCAAATATATCCTTTCTTCCTCCTCCACTCACAGTACCCTAAGCCATCTTTGGGTCTGAGTCCCTCAGGCTCCCCAGGACCTCCACAGATCTCCTGAAGGGGACAAAGAAGAGAGACACCAAATACACATGAGATGCAGCCTGAATAACCAGTTTTTAAAAAAAGACACAGCTGAAATATGCAAGAACCATATAAAAAAGAAATCTTTTTAGTAATAACATTAAGTATTTTGTTATATTAGTGCTATAATGATAATAATTAGAGAAGATCCCTGCTATCCTCAGTGGTACTTTTTGTCTTGAATTGGGATGAATTAAAGAGCCAAACTGAAAGTGAGATGTCTGATGTAACTTCTGGCATCCTTTTTCTAGTTGGAAGGGTCATGAACAAAATACAAAAAATAAGCCATTGCTCTCTTGAATAATCTTGAAAAAAATGTCTATTTTCTTCAACAAAGGCTTAGAAACAAGTAGTTATTATTATCTGAATGGAACTCAACTTGAAAGGGAACCTAAGAGCATGTAAATATGCTAACAATAACCAAACCTTCTGCATTGGAACATACGAGAGCCATGCCCAAAACATTTGTGAGCGAGAAAAAAGGAAGAATCTCCTGTCCCTTCCTCCCTATTCCCCTCCATCAGGAGGGTTTCTGGAGGATGACTGGTTTGGCTGCAATGTTTGGTCAGCAGGGCACGAGCTACAGCCTGACCTGCATGTGGGAGCATCCATGTGCGTGGCTCAGTCTGCTCCTGAGAAAGCCAAGGGCACCGCAGCTGGAACAGCTGGAAGGAAAGGCTCCTTCCACTTCCTCAGAAGCTCATCACATGCATCTGTTCAGGGCTGGTCACAGCCAAGCACCATGGTATTTTGCTGAATTAGGCTGTGGGGTTGTTATTAACAAAATAGAAATAAATTGAGAACAGAATGGAAAACAGCTTGCAGTAGGGAGATTTATGACTTACATGTCTTGTGTGTACCCTGACTGCAGTCATGACCTAATTTCTCACCAAACATAAAAAAAGGTAAGAAGAAAAAACTCTTGTAAAGGAGATAAAGTGAAAGGCTAATACAAAACATACTAGGTAACATTTCTGTTCCCTTTGATGAGTGCATTAGGGACTAATTTATCTTCTTTGAAAATTCTAGAGATCTGTATCTGCTTATTGAATGAGCCTACAACATTAATATTTTGTTTTTGTTGTTCTTGCACTTCATAGGTTTTATGATAAACCTTGATAGAATTCAATAAATCCAAATATATCCTTCCTTGATAGAATTCGATAAAGCAGGTATTTCAAAAAAGATTTGCTCTGTTTCTCTGTCTTTCTGTGAAGAGTGAGAATGTTTTAGGTTTCCTCAAAAATGCCATACGTTGCCCTATAAAGCCTTCAATTGGGAAAGCCTCCATTCAGGAAAACATTTAACCATATGCTTGACTTTAACTTTAGGCATATGCTTAAAATCTAGCATGTGCTGAAATTCTTTCCTGAAAAGGAATGGATTTAAGCACTTGCTTATGCTTTTTCCTGGATCAGAGCCCTATAAGTTATACACCAGATCCTGCTGCCCTCACCTACAGAGTTGAATTCAACTACTTGTATTCTGGTACTTTTAAAGCAGTTTCAATTGTTGTACTTTATCACTGAAAAAAAGTAAGGAGACCCAAATTTTCTAGGTTATTGAAACCCTTAGCTCTCAGCAGAGACTAGCTCTTGTTACAAACAAGGATCCTGCAGTGCTCCAGCATCATTTTGAGTAACATTGTTAGTGACTTATATAGTAAAACAAAATGTTTGGCTTAATTTACTTTTGGATTTTGTGCTCAATATGTAGGCATTTTGATCATTGATGGCCTGGTTAAAGATCCCTAAAATGAATTTAAGTTAGTTTGACAATTCTGTAAAAAATAGATTGACTTTCCTTCTTTTGGGTAGAAGGAATGATAGAATCATTAGTGTTGGAAAAGATCATCTAGTGCAATCTTTGACTGACTACCACCTTTTAAACTAAACCATAGCAGGGAGTGCCACGTCCAGTCATTTCTTGATAGTGACTCCATCAGTTCCCTGGGCAGCGATTTCCAGTGTTTGAGCAGCCTTTCAGTGCAGAAATTCTTCCCCATCTCCACCCTGAACCTCCCCTGGCACAGCCTGAGGCCATTTTCTCTTGTCCTTACCGTGGTTGCCCCAGAGATGAGACCAACACCCACCTTGTTGCAACCTCCAAAAGTGTGAATTAGTGAGAACTCCTCCACAAAGGTGGATGCATTTCTCTCTATTCTTATTTCTTTTTTCATTTTAGAAAGTGAGAAAAACTTAAAATGACTAAGGGAAAGAAAAAAAACCCAAACCCACCTTTTTCTCCCCAGTCCATTCTCATATCCACTAATAATGACACAGGTTGCCATTATCAGTGCTGATGAAATCCTGTTTGAAAAAATACACTTTTATCTTTAGGTAATTGCCAGAGCTTAACAATTTCTTTTCATGTTTGCTAAACTTAAAAGAATACACCTTAAAAAAGAGGTATCTGCAGGGGAGGGAAGCAGGCAGGCACACAAATCCCTTTATTTATGAATGGGATTTGTTCATGCACTTCCTATGGCAACTCGAGTCAGCATAAGAATCAGAAACTACTGACCAAAATTCTTTCTGGGGAAGTCAAACTCCTGCTATTTCCTAAAGGTCTGACACCTCAGCATTGAATTTATGCTTCATTATAATTAGACCCTCTTGCACTCTATTAACAAAATACTTTGTAATTTGTACATTTGTCTTTAGACAATTATGTTATTTCACACACCCTCTTTTCCTTGTTTTCTAGAGGATCATTAAAACACAGAGTTGAGCAGTCATAATAATAATGCAGTAGGTATTCCACACGTTGAAACACACATGGCAGAACTACCAGGGGAAATAAATCACGTTTTAGTATTCAGTCTCCAGCAGCCTATGGGTCTGTCACCGCAGGCGTATCTGCAGACACCACTGCACTCTGCTTAGAGCCCTCCTGGCAGAGAAATCCAGCTGACAAACTCTGAAATGCAGCTGACACTCTGCATGTGCTGGATATGTGAATGGGAAATGAGGGTGTGGTGCTCTGCACAGAAGCAGTTTTGGGGTGCTGGTGGCAGCTCACCTCAGGGACTTGCTAACCAGCCCTGGACCTGCCTCCTGACAGGCAGCCAATGCCACCCCCTCACACAAATTCATAGCAGCTCTGCAGGGTTTTCACAAGAGCCCCTTGCTGCTGACAATTGCTAGAAAGCATTTCAGGCCACATGTTTTAATGTGAATCTCATAAAAGAAATATTTGTAAGGATAATGTTGTGTTTTCTCCAGGCACATTTCAGGGCAGTGATGTGGACACTTTGTTCATCTTCTTTAAAAGAAAGTGGGATTACCTTCCTGGACGGGGTGAACTGTGTTTTCACCAGATTCATCTGGTCTCTGGCTGGGGCTGGTGACCTTCCTGCTCAGGACCTCCACACTGGAAGCCTCTGAATAAAGGGAAAATGGAATTTGTGCTTGGAGACTCCTCTGAACTCTCTCTGAACTAACCCTGAACCCCATCCTGAACTAACTGGGGATTATTTCAACTATCCATATCTGATTTCCTTCAAATTTTTGGTACATTTGAGTTTTCATATGAATCCAGCTTTAAAAGTAGAGGACTGGCTCCATTTCCTCTTTATTTATTATCTAAGCTCTCTAATCTTCTTTGTCTCCTTGCAGTTTGCATACACTGTATATGACATGACCTGTGTAGGGCACTTGCTATTTTCAGTCCTGACTCAGTACTCCAGCCATTGGCTATTATTAATCTGTCTTTATCTTCTATTAGACATAACAATATAACATTGGAGAAAGTCAATGAGAGGTCAGTGAGAGACCCTTAAAACAGCAGCCCCTTTGAGAAAGCATAGGTTTAAAGTAATCTCATTTTGGTCTGTCTGAAAATATTACTTAAGTTTTTAATTTCCTGTAGGGGAAAAAAAAAAGTATAATAAAGATAACTCATGTGAAAGCAAAATTATTAATTAAGCATTCATATTAATTACTCAGGTAAGTAACCTAATTCCCTTGAATCAAAGGAATTAGGTGAATATTTAGTTTTAGTCTGCAGTGCATTTCTACACACTGCAGCCTGAGTCTGTGGTGGGGGCACAGAACATCTCACACAAGTGACCAAAACTCCACAAAATGGCCCAGGAAGGTAATTCCAGAATTGCTGCTCATTTGCAGTTAAAGACATTGAGTGAAGGGTAGCAAATAAGATTTCCAGCACAAGTTAACAAAATAAAATATTTCTCTTTGTTTTATGAGACAGTATAGAAATCGCCAGAGATCTAGGTATTATCCTATAAAAGATGTATTCAAAGCTAATGCATGCCCATCAGTATAAAATAAAAATGTATTTGTTCACACTTGGCTAAGCAATACACCTGTGTAAATTAAATGCTGGCCTCTTCATCATATCTCAGCATGATACAGAGATCTTCCAGCATAAAAACCTGTTAAAGATGCCTACTTCTAAGACTTCATCTTCTTGACAAAAGTGCTAAAGCATTTTACTAGGAAGAATCTTAATAAAGACTGAAAGTAAATGCAGAATTGTCAGACAGATGGAGGAATCATGCCGAGGAACAGGCAGCCAGCAAAGGATAAGAACCTATATAGGAGAGTGTAAAGCTAATTTTAATCAACTTTATTCTTCTTGCTTTGTGGGTATTGGGTATTTTCTTATGCTTTTTCAAAACAGTTTTGTGCTATCAAATGGGCAACTGGCAATTACACTCCCCATTCCTGCTAGAAATAGCTGGAATGGTTATTGTTGTTGATATTATTCACAAAGCAGTAGGGCTTGGAGTCAGCCAGGGACTCCCACTGTGCAAGGACTATACAGATGTGGAATAAAAAGATAGTTCTGTCTTAAAGCATCATCCCACTTCATTGTGTTGAGAGGGAATCTGTGTTCATACAATATCCCTCCCACCCTGTAATGCTGGGTTGGGAGATCTAAATCTGTGTGGATTTTTCCATAACAAGTAAGGATAAGAGACTGGAAGCTTTGCTGCAACAATTAGAGCCTTTGGCCCTGCCCTGCTCTTCTGGCTTTTGAACTAATCTGAGGGTTATATTTTAGAATCTCCCAGTTTAGTACTTGTTAAAACTAGACATGCATGAATAACTACTGGGCAGAGAGTTACACAGGGCCAACATTGCAAGGCAGCTGCCCCTTGGTCCCTGGATTGTACCCGGGCCAGGGGGAGATTCCTGCAAACTCAAGTTGCTTCCTCTAATAGGCACTAAAAAATATACTCTCTTTACCTAATGATGGGCAGGTATTTTTTAATGGATCTCACATAAGAGAAAAAACATACTCAGTGACAATCATCCCTTCCAGAAGGTCATGTTAATTTTGATAATTTGGCAGAAGGAATGGGAAAGGGAAGAGCAGAAGGAACCCTCAGTAGAGATTACTTCAGTAGGGTTTCAACTATACATTTTCCAGAAAACCATTTCATTTGACTCAGCCTAACAACATTTTAAAATACTGATAACATTACTATGCCAAAGAATCCATTGTTTGATCATCTGAGATTTCAGTGTGTTGCTGATAACTAAACTCACTTAGAATAAAAATTAATTGAGTCTTTAAATGCTGTGCATCTTCTTCAAACTGATCTTTTAAATTTTAAAAATACTATATTGTTCTTCAGCCCCAAGTTCTTAACTTCTCTGAGAGGAAATACAAAGGAAAAAAATGGTTTTAGCTGATAGCAAAAACTCTGAACACAAGTCTTCAGACAATGTTCAGGTTTCCTAGCTTTGGACAAGAGAACATAATTAACCAAAATGTGCAATTTTCTGTACAGTTTAAATTTTGCTTCTTTATAGAAACCCAACAAAATGTGGCAAATCACATCTTTGAAATAATATATTTTTTATCAGCTAAGTATCCTGAGGGCTTATCCTCAGTAACAATGAATTATGAATAACTCATACTTCCTAATGTTCCCTGGGTCTCCATATTCAGCTCCTGCAAAGAAGCTGAGCTCTGCTCTTTCATCATCTGTGTTCCTTTCATTTCCTAACCCTGCTATGCCAAACTCAGTGGGTCTGACATGGCCCTATCCATGATTTCAGCCACCTCTGTGGATTGCCAGGGTACCCTGCCTTCTCCAAAGGCTTTCTGGGGCATCCATAGCTGGTCCTGGGAACAATCAGACAATGCTCAAATGCTAAATAGAGGGACAGAGCTAGGACACAGCTGACAGGGCACGTCCAAACACTTGGAGGAAGGGAAGGAATTCCCAGATTATACTGCAGAGCTAGGAATGGCTGCCACCCCCAACACAGTGTGGTCTTGAGGAAAATAGGTAGTTTAATGCTGCTTGGCTCTCTAGTGCCTTATTAGAAATTTAAAAGGATCCAGCAAGCCTTCCTTGTTTCCAGGAGGTGAGTGTGACTGTGTCACTTCAGCTGGTGCAGCTGATGGGCAGTGGGGCCAGCAGGGTGTGGTGGCCTGGCCTGCCTGCCCAAACCACAGCGAGCTGTGCTTCTGGGAGCCCTGCCCCAGAGATGTGCAGGGCCTGGGCTTAGCCTGCTGCAGGGGGAGAGACTGGACATCAAGGAGACATTTTTTTACTCACAGGCTTCTTGCATCTTTTTTTTCTACATATTCTCAGGAAGCAGAGGAACCCAAAGTGGCCCCTGAATACTATTGGAAGTGCCAAACCTCCAGCTGTGCTTGCTTTTCATATTGTTGTTTAAAAGTAAATAATTACCATGTGAGAAAACCACAAGGGCGTTTGATTTTTATCCCACTCCCCTGCCATACTCCTGTCCCTCCTCCCTCCCTTTCTTCCCCTGCTCAACCCCCAGTCCTACTGCCCTCCCAGTCCCCACATGAGGTCTAATTTGTCTTGTGCAGCAAAAGTGCAGCTCCAAACTCAGCAAAAAAAAGCTTTCCCCAGCAAACATAACCCCACAAGGTCACAAAGTTTCTTTTTATCATGCTTTACAGGTTTCTGTTTTGCAAGTGCCCAGAGCAGCACCCACAGAGATGCCAAGGGATCCCCATCCCTCAGCCAGGATGTCCAGCAGTCACTGCCCTTCCTGGGCAGTGCTGCTGCTGCTGGGATCCACTCCCCAGAGTGAACTTCACAGCTCCAGCGTCCTTCAGACTGAAGAATGAAGAAAACCCTGTTATTGGTGTTTTCTCATTGTCTGGTTTTTGACTGGTGAGCTTAGGAGCCATGAGCCATTTAGCTGCACTAGCAGGAGCAAAAGATGAGCTGATTTAGCCCACTTCTCAATGCCACTGTTATCTAATATAGGCATTCCTTAAAAATGTCATCTGACCATGTTAAATGAAGAAAAACTACACTTGGCCATTCAGACATACTTGCAGCACTGTGACATATTGGGAACTTCAGCTCCCACTGAGGCAAAGAGCTGCAACTGCAGTTTTTCCTTACTAGCTACACAAACAAACAAACTTCTATTTGACTACTGACTAGGACACTTCTTTGTATTATTCTTATTCTGCTACTGCAGGTATCTTCTGGGAAGTAGAGACCATTCAATCCCTTGAGGTCAGCATCTCCCAGGAGGTACTCAGCAAGCTACCATAATCACCTATACTACTTATTGTATTTGTTAATGGGATTTGACACCTTTGCCTTCTGGCTTCAACTGCAGCCTACACTTACACTCTGAAAACGCTGATTAAATTACTCACCTAGTAATTTTCAGGATCAAGACGACATTTTGAAAAACACACATTGCAATTTGATCTTGTTGTATTATATAAACTCATTTGAAAGCCTGCTTCAGCAAATCATTTAAGCCCTTGCTGAAGTACCATTGAGTGACTTCACAAAGAAATATTTTTTGCATATAATATTTGCTCTATGGCATTATCATGTAGCTTTCTGAAAGGAAAGTGGATTAGCTTCAATTGTTGTTATGATTTATTATTTGTTGAGTGCTGACAGTACACTTCAATGGAACTCAAGGAAGTGCTTAAAGTTAAGCACATTTTCAAGTACATTGCTGATCTAGGGCCAAAAAGAATCTGAGACGTTCTTTATTGGAAAGCATAGACATGACACCAAGGAAGAGCACTCTTTTAATTTTCCCTTAAGCAGGAAACACTGCTTAGCCATGTGGGTCTGTTTTACAGCTAAAAGAGTTGACTGTAAAACATTTATCATTTTGATATTCCAGTGCCAAAGAAAAAGTGTATCGACTGTTCATATAATAAGTTAAATGCAAATTTAGGAAAGTGGCCAACGGGACACACCAGAGCAAGATGAAAGCATAGAATGTAAATACACCACCTGGGGCTTGCCACCCCCACCCCAGCCTGATGTCATGTCCTTTTGAAGGGCTCTGCATGCTCTCAGAATATTTGCCCTGGACAGACACACAAGGATATGGTCATCTCCCAGTAAATAAACCACCAAAGAACAGCTTCAAAAAGGAGCAGTTTCCTCTTTGCTAAGCTATTTGTTAGTAGTGTAAACACACACTAGATACCATTGGCCCTGGAGAGCACTGGGCAGCTCCCAGCTGCTGTAGGTGGCATCTCTTTGCTATTGCTGTGTAAGGTAGTGCTTAATGCTCCATCTAGCTAGTGTGGCTGCTCAGCACCTGCTAGGACTGGTCCCTAAATTAATTAGTCTGGGATTGTATTCTTGTCTGGTTTATTACATGTGATAACAGAGTCTAACACAACAGAACCTTGTCCATGACTGTAGCCAAGAGGCTCAATAGGAACAACAACAACAACAATAATAATTATGCTTACATGTTGCCTGAACACAATTCTGAAACATCTGTGGCTTGTCACTATATAGTCCAGAAGCTATAGCCAAAGTGAGACTTTTTTTGGAGGCAATACAAGGAACTCACTATGGCTCCTGAAAACTCTCTTGGAATGTAATAACATAAATGAGGAGGAAATATTCTGTGGGGAAAAAAGTGCTTAAGGCAACAGTAATTATATTGCCAAATATAGCATATAGAATCTGCAGAGTGAGAATTTCACATAACAAGGGAAATGTAAAGTCATACTTAGGGTGTAACTAAATTGTAATAGAATGGCTGGGGGGAGCACTATTTGAGGGAGTTAATATTTAATCCCTGAGTAGCCAAGGAAGTACAAGAGAGAGGCTGTTTTCAAAATTGTATTTTCTTTATTTGTGCAGGAAACTACCAGTATGTATTTGGGTGTTGAAAAATCATAAATAATAATCTATTATAAACTCCACAGAACATGCCTGAAACAACATGCTCCTTATCTCTCTTTTCCCATTTTTCTGATATTCCTAAACTGGTTATATAGAATCAAAAGCTCTCATTTTGGAGAGTTTTTCTGGGTAAAACCAAGCAGGGCTGACTGAAAGGTCAGTCCTGTCTCCACTTACAGAGTGCTGTTGCAGGAAGGGATTTGTAAGAGTCCTCTCCTCTACCAGCCAGCTGAGCAGGGCTCCTCTCTCCCTGTTGGTCTCATTCAGCCTGAGTGTTGAACCACTGCACCAAACAGAAACCTCCTCCACTCCAACAAGAAATTTGCATCTTTTTCATCTCCCTGACTGCTGCTGCTGCCCTTGGTACATCCCTTCCCCCTTTTTCTCATTAAAAATACATTTATTCTAGCTCTAGCTCCGATAGTCCTTTCTTCTCAGGTATTTCTCCTTCTCTAAGAATCATCTGTTCCTGAAAATGGTTCAGACACCTCACACTTCAGCTGCAATGCCCATGGTGTCTATGGCACCCCACGAGAAGTCTCTTTCCTACCCGAGGTCAAAACGGGGACAAGTAGCTGGAACTTGTGCTTACACAAGCGAGCCATGGCACTGAGCCAAGGCCTGTGCAGTCAGGAGGGCTTCTCCAATGCCTCTTACATTTTTGAATCATAAAACATGCATAAATGTTTTTAAACATAGATAAACATAGGAAATGTTTACTGTTTCTCTACATTTGGTAGGGGGTTTTGTGTATGCATTTCACAAAAAAAAAACTTACAGAAGAAAAAGATTATGACTTTAAAAACTTGGGAAAGGAAGCTTTTCTGTGCATCAAGAAAATCCAAAAACATTTTTGGCATAATCAGATACTGACAGAAACAGCATCATAAAGACAACTGGACAATTTGTGAGGAGGAACTTTTAGTAGTTGAAACTATTCTAAATTCCAGTTTCATTTGTCACAGTTTCACTTTGAGGATTGTTGTGAAACTTGCACATATCAAATGAAAATTTTCAAGTTTTGAAGGACATATGGAGACAGAAAACATTTGTTTCTTGTCTTTGAGAAAACATAGGTCTTACCCAACAGAGGAGCAGATATATAACAGCAAGCAAACATTTCTCTTCTATTTTGATAATCATTGTTGATCTTTTATTCCCAGGCTGTTTTGACAGGTAATATAAATCAGATTAGAAATCTCCCTGCGCTGAAGGAGCTGGGCAAACTGACACTTCACCAGGCAAGTGGTTGAGTCACCATCCCTGGAAGCATTTAAAAGAGGTGTAGATGTGGCACTTGGGGACATGGTGTGGCCTTGGTGGGCTTGGCAGTGTTAGGTTAATGTTGGACTCAATGATCTTAGTGCTCTTTTAAGATGTAAATGATTTTATGATTCAAAGATCAATCAGCACAGAGCAACAGCTCCTGGGTGTGAGGGTGACACTGCAGCCCCCGAGGGCAGCAGCACACACAGGTTCCCTCAGGTATCAGCCAGAGGCAGAGGCTGCCCCACCAAGGTGCTGACCCCTGGCAAAAGGGAGGTGCTTTTACACAAGTGATTCTGTACTAGGAGAGGGTGGATGGAGTCAAACCCATTTCAGACCATGCAACAAGATGGTCCTTTTATGCCATTTTGCCTTTTAAAAGCTATCTACATTTTTAATGGGAATAATTCTTTAAAAGATTATTCCATGTATTTACAACATATAATGTGAACAGGAGCATCTACGAACTAAAATGAACTTTAAATTCAAACCAGAAATTCCTGGTTAAAAAGGAATTCAAAATTTGGAATTCAAAATTAAATTTTAAATAAGGAAAATAACAGTAACAAAGAAACAAAGATCCTTTTTGCCAAGAAGTACTTGTTGAGTGGAAATGATTTTACTGCAAATGCAGCTATTCAAGAGAAGTAAAAACTAAACCAGATCTGAAAAAGACACAATTATTACAGGTTGTTTGATTGGCTAAGAAATACTAATTCTTCTGAAGCCATTAAATGAATTGTGGGAACAAATCTGTCAATCCATCAAATTTCAGTTTATGACTTTAGTAGAGAATTGGCAGAAAAAGTAAATTATGTTTCAGAAAGATTCAAATTTATGGGTTTTTTTTTAGGACTTTGTAATGTCTTGTGGTCTTTCAAACTCAATGAAACCAAATACATTTTTAGGCAGCCAGTTCATTACTAATGAGAGTGAAGGCTCTGACAGCAGAGCTAGATATCCCCTGTGGCCCCTGCTGCCAATGTTTCTGTAGCTGGCTACAACAGAGACTCTCTGCACTGGATCTAAACTCTCATCTGCTTCAGGTGCTGCTATGAAAACACAGTGTGTAGACACAGCACACGTGTGAACATCATCTTCTTTCATTTGCAGCACAGCTTTCTAGCATTTTGCCCATAGAAAGCAAAATTCAAGCTATTTTTTTATTGATAGCTGTGGGATTTTTTTATTAACACTTTTAAACTCAGTCCAAGGTAATCCATTCAGTTCAACTGGTTCTCAGCAGAGAGCTTTTTAAAATGACTTATTGCCATTTCTCTGTGTTGTTCCAGGGTCAACATATTTTCTTAACAAAGCAGTACTCATTGAAAGCAGTAGACTGTACAGCATAAATCCTTAAAGTCATATAATCCCACCTTGTGTAAGGTGGAACTTAAAGAAACCAAGGAGAGGGAAATGTATCATTTTAATCCTCCAAAATCTTCATCTGTTTTCCTTCACGTTCCAATATTTCTTCTTTAGGCCTCATTTTTTCACCTTCACCTGTCTGTTGCTTCTCCTACATTAGGCATTTTTGTCTGTCTCTGCCTTTTGAAACTACATAGGTTTCATCATCTCTCTTCTGTGTCTCTCAGGCCTTCCCCACAAAAGTAGATGAGATGGGGCAGGGGTCACTGTCCAGACAAGATACTGGGAATGATCTCCAACCCTTGGGTAGCTTGGGTAGCTCAGGCCAAAACTGACAAGTGAACAGGAATGACTTTGGTGATTTCCAGATTGCTTTGGGTTTATTTGTCCATTTGGACAATGCTCTCTGGCCCATGGTGTGATTCTTGGGGCTGTCCTGTGCAGGGCCAGGAGTTGGACTTTAATGATCCTTGTGGGTTCCTTCCCAGAATATTCTGTGATTATGTGATTCTATTGCAAGAGCTCCTCACCATCAGCTGACTGCATCATCTTTGCCAGAGTTTTAAGTTCAGAAGGCAAGAAAGAAATTATTTGTTTCCTTTTCTTGGGAAATACAAAGCATTTATTTTCTAAATTTCTTTTGCAGCTTTAATTTAACCTGTGTTGCTGAGGTCCAACATAACAGCTAGTTTTGTGGTACATATATGATCCAGTTTCTTCTCAGTTCATAGCTGAGAAGCTATTCTGCAAGAGAGTTGTCTTATTTAATCTATGATATCATTGCTACTTTTCCTCTGTATTCTAAAAATGTCTTTCAGAAATGTGATGGTTTAATTCATATTTTACCATCCAAATGTTTGTGGGAAGTATTTTTTTCCTAAATTAACTCATGCCGAATAATTTATGTTGTTTCTCGTCTCAGCAGAGATTTTCAAATTAGTCATCTTTTTATTATTCACATCATCCAAATTAACTTCACAGTTTTATTGAATCCAGTGATAGGTTCTGGGGGTTATGAAGCTTTTAATGTTATAAACATTTTTTCTGAAACTTTTTACTGTTCTGAAGAGCGTGTTCAACAACTAAGCAAGCTGAGGAAGAAAATTAATATGCTTAACTTGCACACTAAGTAGGAGTTTATATTTCACTGATCATTAGAAGAAGTTGTTTGCCTTATACACTTATTTATTGCTGCCACAAACACATTTGCTAACTAAATCATTCTTGAACTGAGATGTGCTTATTTACCTATTAAAAAACTCTCCTAAAATTCTCAGAACTGTGCATTTTATCTTTTAAGTTAGGAAGATCAAAAGAAAAACTGAGTCAGAAATTAAAACTAAGTTGGTAACTACTATTATGTCAAATTCATAATGATAATGATAATTATTACATTCCAAGTTTCACAGATCTGTCAGACTACAGCCAATTTAGTTATATCAACTTTTTTTAAGAGCATAAATAAATGGCTGTAGCTTTATCTGGGCATCTACTAAACAATTTCCATTTCTGTGTAGAGATGGATGATTCTGCATAAACCTTGTGCATGCTGCACACAAACCCAAACACACACCAATTCATGATGCTTCAATACATCTTACACTTGGATATTTCCTCTGTAGACGTAAAAGTCTTAACAGTTTTGCAACTGAGATATAACTTCTAAGGATTCTCAGTGGAATGATTTAATAATACATTAATTTTAGTTTATATGTAAGGAAAGGGGACAATGTTTGTTTTTTTCGTATTTTGCTACTTTCCTGGTTTACCATGGTTTTGGAATGAGGTGCCAAATACCTGCCTGTATGTCCAGTACCTAGAACAATGGGATGTTGGTCTGGCTAACAGTAACAGAGCCTTTTGTCAGTGATTGTTGCTGTGCATGGAAATTGCAGAATGACCATATAATGAGGAGGCTTCTGTGTTAATATAACATTCAACAGAACAAAGTAAAAAATTAATTTTGCATTCTTATTTCATTATAAGGATACCAAAATGCAAAAATGTAATAGCAGGCAGTTATTTCGGAATTTTTATTAGTTTGTTGAGAGTTTTAAAGTAGGATACTTGTTGTAACCGTTTCAGGATGTCATTTATACACTGTAAAATGCATGATATTTAAATATTCAAAACAAAACTAAGAAACAGTATTGAAACAATATCTTAATGAAATGAGCTGTTTCTACACTGAACCAGCATTTACAACAGTTGGATGTTGTGCTGTTCTTTTAAATGTATTTGGAATGAAAAGAAACTTGTTTTTCAATATCTTTAAAGTATGTAAATTTCAGACTGCTTTGCAAGTACATGTTACTATTTTGTGTATATTTAAAAATCTTACATGCATCAGATAAAATATTCTGGTTTTCCATCCCTTGTTTTCTGTTTCCATCTCTCGTCTTGAGTTTTAAAAGTGCCATTGGGTTCATTTATATATAGCTTATGTTTTGACAAATGTAATCATATGTGGTCTATTCCCAGAGCCATACAAACATTAGATAATGTGTCATTGCATTCTGTTTGTATAGTGGGTGAATAAAATTTTAGAGCTCTAAATTGGAAAATTTGACCACAGATACAAAAAAAATCCAGCTCACTTAAACACAAAGTCCCAAGTGTGCAACATGAGTAGAGCCTTCTGTTTCCATCTCCATACCAATAAGCCCTTTTGGCTTTCTTTCCACTAGTTTGTTAATTTCTTTTTCTTTAGTAATAACCAGGTCAGAATTAGTTAACAAAGTATCAGACAACCAGCTAAACACGGTGCTGCTGGTTTTTTGGAGCTGATTGGAATTTGGGACTACCCTTAAAGACATAATTTTTTGCTTGGGTTGATGCAAAATCCAAGACTGACTGTTCAATATCTCATTTTAACACTTCACAGTCATTAATCAATGTCACATCGACAGCCACTTTGAGTTCCCCAACATGCTGAAGCACTCTTATATTTTACAATAGCATCATTTGGCACTTCTCTCACACTGCTCAGAAACAAAAGCACTGACAAGCAGCAGCACTGTTGTAAAACATCAGAATGGTTCATATTCATTGGAGGTGCTCTAGAGGGTACTACAAAATAGATTTGAAGCTCTACCAGTTATACTGACAAACACACCAGGGTTTCACCTGATACCTTCCCATCAACTGCAAGGGGCAATAGTTTAGCTGAATAATCATCCTGTTCACTTAGTCCATTTGATGCAAAAAAGAACTGTTTGAGGTGTCTCATGATGTTATCTTGCATGTTGTTTCCAGGCCTTTGCCGTTGACACACCTGCTTATTTTCTGTAGTAAATACATTCTAGTCCAGTATGCTTTACTTGTAAAGACATGATATAGTTTCTTATTGCCCCTTCCATTGTGTCCATTAATGGTGGGTGCATTTCCATCCTGAGGTCACCCAGAAGGGCAGCAGGGAAAATTCCCCTCATACATGTGGGGGAAACTCTGTGAGGAACTGGCTGCAATCTGTGCTCAGCCTCTGCCTCACCCAGCTGAGGCTTCTCTAAGCTATAGGAAAGAACTATCATCTTTCCAGGCAGATTTCCTTTCCCTGTTAAATGGGACTGCTCTAGATTTCTATACAGGTAGGCATATACAGAACTCAGGAATATTTCTGGCACTGCACCTGTGCAGTGACAACTAGACCCCCGTAATGGTGGGCAGTGGACTGATGACACAAAGGTAGAATAAAGTGAAAGGAGTTGATTTCTCCTCTGCTGTGGTGGCATTCATACAATTTACTGCATTTGGCTTTTATTTCAGAGTTTAAATAGCACCTTAGGAATGGCATGGTAGTATGCATATACATTGCTTTATGCAATCTGTCCATTCTTTTTTCCAATAATTTAATTCAATCATTTGATTCTAGACCATCTCCAGAAAGATCTGAATTATGTCCAAGTTAGTAAAAATTGTAAGATTCATCTCTTGCTCTCTGTTTCTCAAACTCTTACAGGTCACAAACTTCTATATGTTCAAAGCAAGTTTTCCATTCAATTATTAGAGGCACATGGAAAATGAGTTTTCGATTTAACGAGGTGTGTCAAGGTCAGTATCTTGATAAAATGCCCTGACCCTATCCATGAACACCTGATACTGATATAGATTATCATAAAATTCATGAAATTTATTTTAATTTTCATAGACTAGTAGTCACAACATCATCTTTTAATTCAATTTAAAACGTAGTCTTTGCCACTTCCCTTTATCAGAATGAAAGAAAATATTAATCTCCCACTTTTATAACCCTGTATCCAGGAAATGTGATCATTTCAACTATTCAACTCTCTGTGTGGAAGCTCAGGCAGAGCTAATGCTGAACTCATTTCCCCTGAGATATCACAGAGTGAGAAATCCTACTGTTCACACCCCCAGTTTCCTGTAAGTGTTTGTGGGACAGTCAGCTGTTGGTCACATTGGTAAAACTCTGCATGAGAAAGAAAAAGTGGTTAAAGCCCATCACATCAGCAATGATGTCAGATGGAAGGAGGGAGAGAGGGAGGGAGGAAGGAAAAAAAAGAAATCCAGTCATTGAATTAATGCTGTATTATAAGAATATAATATGCAGTAGTGTCAATATTTCTATGTGTAGTGGTGTCAATACTTCTATTTACCTCAAACATGAGGATGCTTAGGGAATCTGATGGCTAGCTCACATGGAAAAGAATTAAGGATTTTGTTTTCCTTATATTCCATGCAAGCATACTGTGGATCTGTTTCTATAAGGCCTTTCTTTAAATGTCTTCAGGTTTATGAAAGAAAAAAAAAAGAAGATTAAAATCATATTACATAATTATAAACATGGTGAAACTCAGAATGTTTATATATGGCTTAGAATTTCACAATAGGTTAAGGGTATAAATTTACTTGATTTAAAAATGCATTTGTTCATTGGGATGTTTTTGTAATTGTTGATTCTACCTATTGGAATGATTTTCCCTGAAGAACCTCATGCTGGCCACCTTTGAGAAAGAACAGTAGGCCAGATGGACCATTGCCTTGATGTACTGCAAGAAATTTTGTGTTCCTAGTTCAAGTCTGAAACCCACTTGCATTTCCATTTTTGTCATTACTGAGGGGTTAAAGACCCAGCACATTCTTCACAGAAATGCATATGATATAATTTCAAATGCCATATGTGTTTAAGTAGATTCCAAACTTTAAATGCAGCAGAATAACAATCAGAGAGGAACAGGGCTTTTTTTTAAGGATTTCATTTCCAGAGAGGTCTGTTTGTACGACCCTAATCCAGAAGAGCCTGGAAAGCAGTTTTGCATAGTTAATGTATTGCACGTGAATACATCTGCTAAGTCTGAATGCTTATATAAATCCTCCAAAGTAAGACTCTGAAATTGCCTAGGTGACAGAATAAATCCATCCTGTACCAAAAAAAATTTAACATTTAGCCTCCAGCTGCTTAACCTTAGTTACTGCATCATGGTTACTGTGTGCATTCCTGGGTTTATAACTTTCTTTTTTTCCTAGATAGGAAGATACCTTGAGTTTATTTTTATTGGCCAACCATTCTCTCATAGGATCAAAATATCACAAGTTGATTAGGTATTAATGAGAGTTCATTAATAGTGGGTTTCTGGCTCCAGAACCCCGAACATCTGTGATTTTGTAACTTAGCGAATTTTGAGCACCGTTAAAATCTTTCTTTCCAATGAAGCTTATTAATAAATGATTGAGCAATGTAATTTATTGCTGATTGTATTATTATTTCTTAGACTGAAAGTTGCATTATAAATTGACTCTTCAGAAAAAGGTAAACTGATTCACTTACTTCAGGTCTTGCCTTGCGTTCTAACATATGGTTCTGCTTAAACGTGCCCATGTTTGCAACCTTCAGTTGACATTTTTGGCACTCAGAATAGCGTCTTGTAATTATGCTAAGTCTAGAAAGGAGGATTAGTTTTTATAGCAGAATTCATAAAATTTTTAAAAAAAAGTTTTAGTCAAATTTATTGCCTGCAATGAGCCCTCCAGAATGCAGACGTCTGGTCTGGTGGAACTCAATAGATTTCTGTTTGCTGCATGTGCAGGCGCGTGCGCACTCGCGCACACAAACCACTGCTTTATGAAAGCATTTGTGCGCAGTAAAATGTTAAATATTTTCACACTTAAAATCAGCTTCCCCACCTGCAGCGATTATTGTCAAACAAGCTTCATTTGATACGTTTTGAAAGCCTTTTTCTTCCTCTTTCCTCCCCCACACCTTTCTTTCTCTCTTTAAATACACTGTTTGTTGTATCTGCTGCTTTGCAAAGCCAGTTTTTTGAACACTGTTCAGGTTTTTCCATAATTCCCACCCTGATGCAGTTTTATGGAACAATTTGTGAGTGCTTCATTATTGATTCAAAGCCATAGGAGTTAAAAGAGTGTGAACTGAACTATCCTGCAGTAGGTTGTGTGTAGAAACCATCACTTATCAGTCCTGAAAGGCACATTCCTGATAGCTGAGTGTTGGAATGAAACTCTGACTTTTATCTCTGCACCAAAAGGGAAAGGTTTCATTTGGGTTAGCAAAGACCAGGCACCTATTTCCTTTGCAACAGCCTGCTTTAAAGTGCACTTTAATTCCTGATGATTCCACTGGAAGATGAAGCTCACACACACGTCTATCAAACAAATCTCCTCACCCTTGAGGATACTCACCCCTTTTTGAACTCTCTTAGGAATGAAAAAACCAATAGCAACCTAGCTGCCATGCCTTGTACATTTTGAATACAAGCATCTGCAAAAAGTTGTGTTCTGTGCTGTTATTGATTTTTTCTTCTTTCATCAGTTTGCACTTTCAAATGTTCCTATTAGACATTGTAAGGCAAAATCAGGATGATTACCTTGAGTTATCATAGCCAAGTATGAAATACTATCTCTCCCTTTGGGAAATAATTAATCCACTATTTATGACAGAGTTTAGAGGGAAAGACTAGTTCTTTCAAGGATTAAAAGCCTTCCTTCATTGCTTCCTTCTATTAGAGTAGACTTTTAAAGGATAATGAATTCAAGTTGTTATGACCAGCTGTCACAGCACAGTATTTACCTGTTTAGCACTCACCAGTTGTGTGCAGGGCTGGGGCTGGGGACTCCTCAGTGTGGGATCCCTCCAAGGGCTGGAGAGCCAGGCTGGCCCCTTGCAGCTGCCTCTGCTCAGGAGCCTCTGCCTTCTCTGTGGCCTCTTTCTTTTGATTATTGGCACAGGATGCAAGGCCAACCAGGCTCCTCATTTAGATAACTCACTTAACTGTCTGTAAGGAGGTGGATTAATCCAGGCCACGGTTTCTAGCTGGAAATGAATGTAAAACATTGAAAAAACAAAAGTAATACACCTCAAGAAGAGGAACACAAGAAACAGTAACCACTCAAGTGTCTCACTCCTGACACAGGAATCCTTCTGTTCTCTGCTGCAATTGTGTAATATCTGACAATCATCCTGGGTGGCCTTATGAGATGGGATTGCTTAGGTTACGTATAAATTTAGTCTCTAAAAGGTAGGTGTCCGATCTAATTTAGGGGCTTAGTCTCTGTCAGGAATCAAAGAGGAGAAGCAGACACCTCCCCAGGGTGATATTTCCCATTTGAAGGTAGGTGTTTCAGAGAGGACAGGCAAATAAACTCCTCAGAGATAACTCTGTCATCACTGGAGCAAAAAAAGTTATCTCATGCAACTACTTCAGGCTACTCAACTAAATTCTAGATTGTTGAAGTTAAGCAAGTCAATTTTTTCCAAGTCCTTGGATCCTGCATCTCTAGAGGTACAGGAAACGAAGCACAGGTCCGTTCAGCCTTAAAATGTATCCTGTCACTATAACTATTTTTAACATTAGCTTTGCATTAGAAGCTAATAAATGTTGCCAGTACCTTTTAAACTCTTAACTGTATACTACATGTGTTGGGTTTTTTGTTGGTTTTTTTCCACCCCCTGTAAAACTGCTAAACATATGCTTAACCATCTGGCAAGGAACAATCAAAACCAAACAAACACAGTGTTTGAAAGTTCAAACAGACAATCAGTCATACTTCTTCACAGATTTTATATACAGGCCTGAATAATAGCCCAGCAATGTAGAATAAAACAACAATGTAAAAATTAATTAACATGCCACAGTAGGTAGTGTAATGCTCTCATTCAAAATAAAGATACTGTAAGGGGAGAGTTTCCTCTTCCTGTCCTGCTCTGTACATATTCTGGCTGAACTGTATTTCTTCAGGCTATTAGTGTTACTAGTCATATATTACCTATGCCTTACCTCTCTTTCCTTTCTCCACCATCTCCTGATTTTCTACCATACTGCAGCAACTGTCTTAATTTTCAGGGTTCTGTGCTTCCTAGCACCTCTTTATCTTTCATCACTGTTGTTGTGCCAGCTTCTCTGGTATTCTGTCCTAGACCTCCTGATATTCCTTGCTTACTGGGGAAGCTCTCAATCAAAAACCAAGAAGTCCTTCCCACACTCTTTCTTAGACACAGAAGAATTACTCCATAGATACCTGTGTAGGCATGAACTTGTCCTTTGAGTCACTGTTTTGTGTTCCAAGCTTTTACTAAAAATAAAGTCTAGTTGAATCCTGTTGGGTGTCACATGCATTGGGTGGCCGTACAGACAGAAAACCAGAAAAAATAAGGGTAATTGGTATCTTCTGTTTCTCTGCATAGAAACAAAACAGCTATTAGAGCAGGCAATTCCATCAAACTTTTGCTGGCTGTGCTTCTCCTGTGCTAAGATCCTGGCAAACTTTGATAGAGTAACATATTCTTATTCAAGTAGTTGCAATAAAATAAAAACAAATGTTTTTACCTTTCTTTTGAGGAATTGGGGCATGCAATCTGGAGGGTGGTCAGAACTTGGGAAAACAAGGAAAGCAGTGCAGGAAGGTGTGTGTTGCAGAACATATGTTCATTGCTGGTTCAAAAGAATGGCAGATTTGGTTTAAGGGGCATGCAGTAAAAAAACATAGACTTTGAATGAAGAGTGCTAAAACTGAAACAGACTCAGGCCTCCTAAAGTCATTAGAGTGTAATGCAGCTTTAGGAAAGCTTTTTTCCTGTTGCTAAGAATGAAATGTACACCAATAATTTCACACCCTTCTCTGAATACGCAGAGCCCAGATCATTTTTCTCCTTGAGCCATCCAGCTCTGTAGCATTTGGCTCTCCAGATTTATCAATGTAAAGCAAAGCAGATCTAAGTATGGCCTTTATAGGAGGAAACCCACACTCAGTTTCTGACACTAAAAAGTCAGAAAAGCAGAAAGAACAAAAGATCTGTTTTGGTTTTTTGGCTTTTAAGATTTTGGCCTTAGAGTTGAAAACCAGCCCATTCTTTATGGTTTGAATCCCCATCTTCACTTAGTTGCTGGAGCTTCGTTGTCATTTCCATTGGCACATGCTGCCTGCCCAGGAGCTGACACTTTAGGTCTGTGTCTTTAGACTCCTTGCAGGCTTATTGCTAATCCTCCCTTCTCCCCTGCCTCTTCTGCCAGCAGGCTGGGGAGGACACAGCAATAAGGCAGCATCTGAGGACACACCTATCAAAATGATGCATGATGTGAAAGAGAAGTATTGATAGTCACAAACTCCCCTCCTCTGCTGTCAGCCAGCGTGTTACAGTCTTTCCTGACTAAGGAAGTGTCCATCAATATGTCTCTGTTGATGGAGTTACAACCTGAGCAAATCTCTGGTGGAGACCTTCAGAAGGGGTAAAACAGAGCCTGTGCTGTGATTTATCTTCCTGTTTGGCACTGGCTACTCATATCAGAGTGAATTTGTCTCACAGAAGTGCTGCACATCTATCTGTGTAGGAAATGTGCACTACAATCTAGGTGGGAGCTGGTGGGGACCTTAATCTTCCACAAGCTGTGGCTCTGTCTCCATTTACCCAGAGCGGGCTCTGTGTGCATGCAGAACAGGGGCTTGGTTAGACAGAGCCCAGCACAGCAGGCTAGCAGGGCAACTAGTTGGTTTTTGGCATCCAGGACACAAAGTATGCTGCTAAAAATTCACTCTAAAAAGCTATTTTTGTTCTCCACCACCACTTTACAAAGAGATGTGGCCATGATAATGTTGGGTACCATGATTTCTACCAATCATCTCCTGATGTGTACCAAGAACTTCCTTTGCTTCACTTTTCATCTATGGAAATTATGTTAAAAAGATGTTATTCACTTCTGAAGGCAATTTCCACACTAGAAAGATTTTTTTTTTTGAGGCTGAAAACCTAACTTCTTTGCCCTCTTTCAACAAACAAGCAAAAACCCCAAAGCACAGTAATCCAGCAGCTGGTAAAACAGTAGCAACATGATTTAGAGAAGCCTGGTCTTCCAACTAGCATGAGATTAAATTAAGCATTATTTATTTATTGGCTTTTCTGGTTCACTTACCATGATTTGCATATAATCAAATATTGTGGAAACTCTTTGAGACCCCAGAAGAGTTCTTCCTTTTACTAGATGTATGATCCCTCTCCCAAATGCTTATCTAAGAAGTAGACACTGAATACCTTGCACACACTAATGAATTCTTCTCACAACCTCCCTGATAGAGAGTTCCTGCTTGATTTACCTGTGGGGAAATAAGATTAAATAATTGGCTCCAAGTCAAGAGGAAGCCTGTGGCTGAGCTGTAACTAGCACCCAGATATCCTGAGTCACAGTCCAGTGCATTAACCACAAGCCAGTTTTGTTGCTGACAGACTTTTCTTGGTAGCAAGCCCACATTTCTGGAATGTATTCCCTGCAGAAATGCAATTAAGTATGTACTTGGCTACTTTTAAAAGAGCTGCAAGCCCCACCTCTCTACCCAGGCCTTCCACTTACTAAATCCCTGCTTCTTAGTTTACTAGTAAAGCTACAGGTGGCCAAGAAGCCAGTCTGGAGCTATTTTTATGGTTGTTAAGTCTTGCTGAAAACAAACTCATTTTTCAAAGAAATAATTTCAATTAAAAGGAATGCCTTTCGACATCAGAGGATCTTGTCACCATTGTAAGTGTCAGCCTGTGGTTCGTGTTGACCGAATGCAGGATCTGAAGCCCACCTGAACTCACCTAGGACACATCAGTGTCTAATAGGCAGCTTCTATCAGCTTAACAAAAAATTAATTCATAGGAATCAAATGAACTGCCATTATATTCTAATTTTTAGAGGATTTTTTTTTTTGGTGGAAGATCATTTTTGCACCATTTTGATATTTGATGTTAGATTAATCCTCAGAAAATGGGAATATTCACAAGATTGAATTCCTGTGCATCATAATCTGTTTGGTTTCTATGAGAGAAAAGAGTAATTTGCTAAATCAAATGTGTACATCCTGTAAGAACTAAAATTTTTGCTTCTGTGAAAAAGGAATTAGTTATACTCCTGCAGTTGTTGTCCAGTCAAGTCTTCCTATGTGTATGGAAAATAATAGCATCTTGAAGAGAATATTTATTGTTACTAAGCCCCTTTGGACATGGAAGGTAATGTAATATCTTTTGAGTTACTCTTGTTCAAAATACCTGAAGCTAATTGCAACACTGATCAGAGAATATCAGTGTGCCAACTTAAGCAACATTTGGTTCTAATTAACCCTGTGTTTTATCTTTGGTATACTTTTTTAAAAATCTCATGCACATTTCACAAAACTAAATCTAGGGTCTGAACAGCTTCAACTGTAGCTCCACATACATAAATTATTTTTGGACCTGCCAGATCCTTCAGCCATCCTTACCTCAAGAAGTTTTCCCAAGTAACCAATTTTATAGACACAAGCAAACATGAAACTTCATTAAAAACAAGTGCATACATGCTTATTCCAGGCCTCCTGAATGCACTGCTGTATTTGTAAGCAAACACGTGCATGTGTAGGACTGGCACGCAACACATCTGCCTTCTGTGAACATCACATAGGAGAAAATATATTTAGCAAGTAATGAGTAGCCTTCCTCTGCAGCTAACATAGCAGCTTCCATCTGTGGTGAATTAGAGGCTATTCCAAGAAAAGATCCTGCATGAGTTTTGTCAGAAGAAATTAGTTTGGTGTGTTGTAAAATCAAAACCAGAATGAGATGTGATTGCTGCCGAGTGGCTGGGTCACTCCTAATGTTGCCTTGATTCCTATAAACATGAAAAGGAACTTTGAAAAAAGAGACATCACAGCTCTGTGCAACTGTGCTGCTTTCACTGTCATAAAGCAGTATTAATCAGAGTTAGCCCAAGACAGCCTAACCTGGGTCAAGGGATGCTGGAATGGCACAGCCACGCCTGCCAGTCCCACTCCTGCAGCAAACAGGCCTGGTTTGTGTGACAGCAGAGTTCTGGACTCAGGGAAGTCAACAGTCAGGATGCTGTTTAGTGGTGCCAAAATACAATCAGTTTTGGGGTGCTAAAGTTTTACAAGAAATGCCTATATTAAAAAACTTCCATTGGACATTGCAGCTAATAATATTGGTAGACCTTTACATTCTGTACAAACTGTATAACACTACTTAAATCAGATTTCTGTGATTCTGTATATATAACACCATATGCCCAATGACCATTTGTTCTGCAGTCCAGAAACAAAGAACTTTTGGATAACATAAAATATGAATATTGCTAGTGTTGTTCATACCCACAGCTGATGTAATGTACAGTCACAGCCTTTATTGTAGATTCCAGATTTAACCATTTTGAAAATATGTAATCTGCTCTTGCCAGGGTGGAAAGATCTGGCTGGGCTTCCAGACAGCCCAGGAAGGGTTTCCTGAAAGTAGATCCTCTGCAGACCCTTCAGGCATTCTTTAGGCCCTGAACTTATCCCACAGGCCTAATGGATTTCTTTGTCTAAGAGTTTGCCAAGTCCCTCACTGCCCAAGGAGCTCTTTTTTTGATCCCCACAAACCTGCCTGAGGCAGCTGAGAGCTGCCATGAATGTGAGTGTGAATGTGAAAGATTACAGAAAATATTTTACTTCAATATTAAATTAAACAGTTCATCAGAAACAGAGTTCATTATTAACATGAAGTGGATTATTCATTTTCATATTGAATTCAAATACATTTCCATGAACAGCTGCAAGTTCAGGTTGAAAGAGAATATCAAATTCAAATATTCTAAATGGAAGAGATGCATTACATAGCATTAAGGGAGGGATTTTCACAAGGGAAGGTGTATGGAGTTGTGTTTAAAACTGGACTTATTCTTGGAGCTGTGATGAACTTTGAGCTCTGACTTAGAAATTTAGTGTGACCTTCTCTGTGTCACTGTCTCCCTGTTCACTATTTTATTATCTGTGATGGAAGAATCTCCCTGATCTTTTCCAGTATACACCAGCTTTTTAGGGAGAGCCATAGTCCTATAAGTGTTACTGGTCTTTGGTTGTTTAATGTCTTCTTTTTCAAACTGAACCAAAAATAACAATTAAAATATTAATACTTTAAATGACAAAACAATTTTGAGTTTTGTTTTTAAAACACAGTTTTTTCCCTCACCAATCTTTTTTTTTCCTTCTGAATGTAATTACAAGATTAGCTGCATGGCTCCTCTCTATTGGGACTTTGAAAGTCTGCATGTTATGCCCAATAAAAATTTAGAGGGAAGGGAGGAGGAAGAGAGGAGGAAAATGTAGTTTAAATATTTTTGCTAATGCATTTATGCAACAGTTCAGATGTTAAAATCATGTGGGGTTGCTAATAGCATATTTACACTTGAGAGGAAAATTGTATGGATTAATTTGGACAGTGGTTTGAAAATGCAAAATACATTAGGGAATAGTTTTTGAATCTAATTTTTTTTAAATTATCTAAGCTTCTCGCAGGAGTGTCAACCTTCCTAAAGGTGAGGGGGCCCCTGATATCACTTTGAATGTGACAGAAGGAGGAAGGCAAATGTTGAACTCCTCCTTAGCAGTTGGTTCAGCAAGCTCTCTGCAGCAGAGCAGCCAGAAGTACAGCTGAGATGGGATGAATGCACCTTGGAAAGCTTTCACTGACTTGTCTGGCTGCAGACTACAGTGAAGCCAAAATGTGGCCTTCTGAGGCATGGTTAGGATCCCAAAGGACCTTCAAAATCCCATAGAAAAATCCTACTGCCACTGCAATGTTAGCAGCTGTGATAAATCTCTTTCCAGTGCATTTATGTACAATGAATTTACACCTTTGTCATGTAAATACTGCATTCATTTGAAATCTCACCTGAGTGGGATATTCTACTCTCAAGTAAAGTTTATCTTATGTTGGTGAGTTGCCCAATCCTGTCTGTTAAGAGCCAGAAAGATCTAAAAACGTAAAAAAAGCAGACTAAGACATTTCTCAGTGGCCTATTTGAAGATCCACATAAGCATGTGGTGAACTTTAGACATGAGCTTGAGTTTCCAGCATGTGTTTAAAGTTAAGGGCTTTACCCAGCTGTAACAATGTGAGTCAGGAAGGAGAAACCTGGCCTTGAGTAAACAAGTCAGGTTATGTTCCAGTGTGATGTCAGGAGGGATAGAGTTAAAATCTGCATGTGAAAGCAGCCAGGAACCAAGCACAAGCTATGCCCTAATGGTGTCAGGTCAGCATTTTGGATTTTGAGTTAAGATGTGGTTTCCCACACCCAGCACTTCCAAGCACCACATTTTTTAATGAGAAAAATCTAGCCAGAGGTCTTTCCTGGGCTTTTAGAGAACTTGAAAAATGTTTGCTAAATATACATATGTATGCATATAGTTCTCTGTATATAACCATAACCATAACTATGTAATTAATTTGCAAACATATACATGTATATATGTATATGTCTCTACCAGAAGTGGTAAAAAGCCCTCTGGTACCCTGAGTCAGCATCTAAGTTATCAGCAGAAAAGTATTTGTAAAGTGGGGAACTGCCAGAAATGAGCCTGAGCTTTCTGAAAGCGTGTATCTCTCTAGACTTGTTATCAGGTGGTGGAAAGCATCTAGAAATTACCTCATTTGGCATCTTGCATTTAACCATGAGCTCAGAAGTTTCTCCTAATTGTGGTCCAAGGAACTGGACCTTGTTATAAGTAACCACTTCTGGTCATGCAAACAAACACAACATGGAACTTATAATAATAGTATTTAAGTCCAAATTCTACTGTTATTTCTTAATTTACTAATATTACTGTTATTTACACTCAACATAACCCTAAAACTGATGCTGTGGTTGAAGCAACAGTGTTGTTCCAGGTGTGCCACACATTTCTGGTGTGAGCTGGAGCAGACAGGTTTTCCCCTGTATCCTATGTCTAAATGGTGAGGGAGCCAGAGATTGTCTCACACATAATTTATCTGTGTGGGAACTGCCTTGTCCTGTTGTAGCCTGCAGTGCAATGAGGCCTTCATCATAATGAGTGGTTCTAAAGCCTGCTGTAACATACTAAGGACTCTGTTCTAAAGGATCTTCCCTCTTGCAGGAAGTCATCAGACACTTCACAATTGCTTCCTGAATTCTGAGCAGGGATGAGAAGTCAAAGAGCATAGATTTCTCACTGAACACGTAGTCCTAAATCTCAGCTTAGAACTGTCAAATAACGGACTTGTGACAAAATTCATCAGACATTCAGAAATAATATTCCAAATGCTCTTCTTCAAAGTCCAAATAGATTTCCTGAAGTACAGAAAGGTAATTCTGATTCAAGGTTAGAGAAAAGGATCAAGAAGTTTCCTTATGAAATTTTGTTATGAAATATTGGCAGGGTTTTATTTTCACTCTCCTCATCAGAAAACATGAACTTTTTGCCCACGCATGCATTTGTCTCCAGGAAAAAAAAAAAAAGGAAATATCCTAATGGCAAAAATGTTCATGAGTTTTTTCAGAGCAGTGTTAATATAGTGAATCTGTAGTTCCATAAAGTACAAAGTGATATAAAGCAAGACTCATAAAGTCTCATTGTAATCTGGCAGTTTTAGAAAACTTAATAGCCTTCCAGTACCTCTATGAAAATGTTTTTCTTTGCTCAGCTTTATCTGACCCTCTGGATTGTGATTTATTTATAATCTTTCAGAATACTTTTATTAGCTGTCTTTTCTATTCTTGCCTGTTGGTACCCAAAGTGGCTGATTACCCATAATGTGCACCCTCTTGACTGGCACTGAGAAGGACTCCTGGGAATCTTGGTAGTAATAGAAAGCTTGCACATGGAACTGTGTCTTGATCACTGAAGCTAGAGTTCCATCCATCTCACCTAGCTGTACCTTGTAAAAGTGATACCCCTGGTCTAAATTACTCGTGGAGGCTCCCTTGATAATTAATGAGCAGGCACAGTACTTACAAAAGGGTATTTGTCCCATCCAAAGACATATGTCAGAGACAGATGGGATCAACTATGCTCTAGTGATGCTGGTCTCCTTTGACCACAAAGCATGAAATTAGATGTCTAATTTCCACACAGTTAAAAGTAGGGGGGCATAAAAATCCTCTTTGGTCTCCAGTCTGTGTAAACAAAATATAGACCTTGAGGAAAGAAAGTAAGAAGAGGCCGTGCACCACAGGGTTCCTGTAGAACATTTTTACTGTGGTGAATTTCTACCAACAGTGTCTGATTTTTTCTGCTCTCATTGCATCAGGATGTTTGGGAACTCTTGAAAGGACTGTGTCTTAGGAGCCCTGGAAATAGGTGCACATGGCTACTACTGGAAATGCAAATAACAATTTTCTTTACATCACATTATGTACTGCATGGCCTCTGCCATTCAAAAACTCTGCCCTTCAATATTTTTCTCCAATTCTGATAGCAACTGACAGCAATTTTTTTCCATACCTAATGGTTTGATGGATTCTTTGAAAATGAACCCATGGAAATTCACAGATAGTTTTGCAAGATACACATATTCTGTCTCCATTTATTATAAACAGCTGGAGAGAAACACTTCCAATAAGTTTGTATTTTGATATAGCAGTGGTAAAGAAGCACAGAAAATGTGATTTTCTCTTAATGCTGAACAACTGATGTTCTTCCTACTTAGGAAAATAATGTTTTTATATCCACTAATCAAGGCTTTCCAAACTAACCTGGGAGTCAGCCACACAAATTCCATCACTTTTCCTATTTTTTAAAAAAGAGTGTGTCAGGAAAGATCTCATATCTGAAATTCTCTTATCCATTCCTCCCCATCTCCAGTGTGAGCGACCATTTAGGGGATTCACTCATCAGATTCCACTTCAGTCATAAGTGGTGATACTGGTAATTCCTTGCTGCTCATGCTCAGAATGAATCAAACTCTCCAGGCAGATCTTTTATGTGGCTTTTTCTCAATCAGCTTTCAGATTGATATCGAAAATGTCCCAAGGCCTTAGTCTTAAGTGTTTCTTGTCAAGAAGAGAAATGATTTTTCCATCAGTTTTGGATATGTCACCTTTAAGTTTTAGTTGAATGCCCATTTGCTTCTGTAACAAGGGAAAGTAAAAAGGCTCTAAAAAGGCTCTTTCCCTCTGTTTTTTTCTATTATCCTTTTTCATTTTTATAGTGTTGTTCAAAACAGTGTTATCTGAGTGCTTTCCATGTCCAATTTATTAAAAAAAATGGAGCACCTAGAGGCTTTCTGCAGTTTTTCACTTTTCAGGGTGAAATTTGTATTTTGAATAAACTCTCAGAATTTAAATTTACTTGTTTCCTTAAACTGAGGTAGAATTTGAATTCGGGTGAAAAAAGAACTTTACATTCTTATTATATTATTGAATTAATTAGAATGTTAGAAAAAAAATATTCTGAATTCTAGGTAAAACAAAGATACAAGGCTTTAAAATCAGAATACCTTGATTACTTTTCTTTGTTTTAAACCAGATGCCTCTCCTTTTCTAGATACTGGTTCCCAAAGCTTTGACTGGATGCTGTCATAACCAAATTTTTTAACCTTGGAAAACATCCGGATTTCTAAACACCTTTACATCCATTCCAACTACTTCAATTTGGATTTTTGATAATATTTTATTTACTTGCTGGTGTAAGTGGCAGGGATTAGAAGGAAAAGAGAAAAAAGGAAGGAAGGGGCTTTACTTTTACCTATTCCACCCCATTGCTGTGCCTCAGCATCATGCTCAGCTTTCTCTCTCCTATTCCATCAATATCATGTTCAAGCCATAACATCTCCCAGGGACTTTCTCCATCCATACTCTTCTGTTGCCCTTAAAAAAATTCCATCCCTGGTCTTTCATAAGGGCTTCTTCAGCCTCTGCTGATAGTTGCAAAAATGGGTCTTTCAGAGCTTCTTTGCAGTCATTGATACTTCTGAGCATAATTAGAGTAGAAAGCAGTTTAAGCCTTTACTTACTCTTACCATTACTATGTGGCTTAGAAATTAGTGAAAAAGAGTAGATTTTCATCCATGGGATATTTGGAAGAGGTTGAAGAGTAAAAGCAAATTATTTTTACAGGCAGATTCAAGGCAGTAAATTAATGGAAGACACAATAATTAAGATGGTGACTATGTGAAAGAAAGTAGACAAACTAAATAGAATAAAATAATAATAAACCAGTGACAGATGCAGCACTAAAAGCCACTATGCTTGGTAGCCAAAGGACAAGCAGTAAACCTCAGGAAGCAGGCTAAGGCTTCAGTATAAGGAATTTTACTGTTTTATTGGCTAAGGACATGGAGCTCTACATCCACAACAAATGATGAATCAGGAATTTGGCTTACACAGGGGAAGGTTACATGGAAGACAAGGAAAATGATTCAGTGAAGTGACACATTATCTAATGAAAGAATTAAACAAATGACTACTTGACAAGGGATAATTCCTGCAAACCACCAGGGACAGAATTTAACCTCCTGGAATCCATTTCCTCCTGGAATTTGTACATTAGTGCATGGGGAGACTGCTCACATGAGCATCTGATGCTATACTGGCATCTCAGATCACTTGCATGCTAATATGATCGTGTTTTAACAGTCATGAATCCTTTCTTTGAGGGTAATAAAGCAGATATAAGGCTATAGGTTGATATTTTCCAGGGAAGCTGGCCAG
Organism: Notiomystis cincta; assembly: GCA_013398075.1. Taxonomy (NCBI): domain Eukaryota; kingdom Metazoa; phylum Chordata; class Aves; order Passeriformes; family Notiomystidae; genus Notiomystis; species Notiomystis cincta. The sequence continues at coordinate 96,398 of VZRX01007328.1, read as the reverse complement.
TTGGCTTCATCTATACCATTCTGGTGTTCCCAGCTATTGTTTATGAGTTGACTTCATGAGAAATAATATGTGTGTAGATTGATTTTTCTCACAAAGCCAAACATAGCATCCATAACAATTTATGATGGCAGTCACTCCAGCTGGCTCATTTCTGCAGTCCCACTTTGGCCAGATGCTGTAGCAGGAGAAGCAGAGGCAGTGAGGGATTTCACTGGAAGTAGTGCTTTTCTCTTTCTGAGCTCTCAGAGAGTCATCTGCAATGTTTTAGAGGTGAGATGTAGCTTGCCCTTGATGCTGACTATTCTGATGGGGCCCTGAAAATGTCTTCTGCAGCTGCAGGTAAAAAACAATTTGTCCACTCTTTGGCCCAAACCTATTGCCCTGAACTTCCCAGACCCCTGCAAGGGCTGCAGTAGCCCCTGAGAGCACAGAAAGGTGAAATGGGAAGAGCTGCTGCTTGCCTCCATCTACCAGACCCACTCCCAGCTTGGACACCATCCTGTCTCCCCTTGAAAAGCTTATTCCACTGCCAGGAACAGGCATTATTACCATTTTGCAGGTATCTGCACTTCTGGATTTTTATTATGCAAAATATTTGGTTTGTAGCTGGCTTTTTTTTTTAACTGTTATTATTAAATGGAAGGCAGCTACAGGAAAGAAAAACAACCAGCAGTAACTTAGAGGTAGTTTCTTTAACCTATAGAAGCCTGTTTGAAAAGCATGTGTATGCTGGCACTGATCTTGACACAAATCACAAGGGCAGATTGGAAAAATTGAGTTTGACTCCATGCTGACATGCTGCAGACTGCTGGAAGGTTGTTTGCATAAACAGAAGGCTTGAGGCAGTAGTGAGATCCATCTTTTTTCTCTGTTTCTTTTAATTTTTTCCCCAGCATCTGGCCATTGAAATACATCTCATGAAATGGAAAATGTTTATATTGGTAAATAATTTGGAGTACCAGAGCCTAATGAGAGAGTAGGAAGTGAATTGGCAGGCTTGTTGCTTGCTACATTAGCTGCCACTATTTCCCACTTCTAGTGAGGAGACAAATTTATTAAATCAGAGGTAAAAGTTAGACTCCATATTGCTAAGGGTTAAGAGGAACATGCCAAGGTAAAATAAAATTGTAAGTTAGTTGCTAGAAGGATTAAATCAGTCATCCAAAAGTCAAAAATTCACAACTGATATTTTATTGTGAAGTGGTCTGATTCATAGGGGAAAAAAACCCCCAAAGTAAAAACACAGACTTTTATTGAGTTCACAAAAAAATCCCTTAATTTTTTGAGCTTATTTATATTACTACACTTCTATGTCCCATTTTGGTGAGAGTGGCTGTCTAAAATAAGATGATAAATCAAATGTTTGAGTTGTATCAGCAAACATATTCACTAAGTTGTAAAATGTGATATGTTTGCTTAAGGGTGTTTTCTTTATGTTTTTTAAATTTCAGCCATGTTTGTCTGGAAATAGTTGAAGCTAAAAATCCCTGCTAATTCTAAAGTAAGAATTTCCACATGGAATTCATCAGCCTAATTAAACTGGCATCATTTCCAGTTACATGGAAAAGTTGTCAAGTGCACTTACTTTTCCATGTATGCAAGTCTTTAAGATCCAGAATTTGTTGGAAAACTTTTCAGAGGAAATGGCTCTATCTGATAAAATAAATTCTGCAGATGTCTTTTTAACAAATAGTCACCAACCTAGCTCCTTGTGCTTGCAAAAATTCAGTGTGTAGCTATAATGAGGATTAAATTAATTATGTGGGGTAAAATTAATCTCAATTATATGTAATCATTTCAAAGTTAGATGCCTAGCCTAGCTAGTTGTTTAAGTGCACTCTGCAGTCAATGAAATAAGATGGGCATTATTCCAGATGGTGACTCCTCCTGCTATTCTGGGACACCAGTTTTAGGATGGGCTGAAACATCCTTTAGATGTGCTCGTCTTCTCCAGCTAAAGACAGAACCTCTGTGCAGGGCTTAGATATACACCTGAGTCTCAAGTGACTAAACATGAATAGGAAAACTGCTGCCTTAGTTCAAAATTTAGATATCTCAGATTGGCAGATGAATCCTCCTATGCACTGTAAACTATATCTATTATACATAATGCACACAAAAATACTGCAATAACTAATTCCATGAGTATGTCCCCATGAACAGAGACAGTTGTCTCAAAGTTTGTTGTTTTTCCCAGAAAACAGACTAAAGATACACATTTTTCCATATTTTAGGTATTTAGCACTTCAAAGCACTGTTTTCTTTTCATATTCTGTAGGATTACATTCTTAAAGAACAACAGACTTGATAAAGTGTATCTTTGACTTTTCCATTTTTGAGCTACAACAGAGAAGAAAAATCGTAGAAGAGATAAATTCTCCTTGAACACTTGCTTTACATTTTCAGAAATCACATCAAAGATGTGATCTACGCCATTCAATGTACTTGTAAATGATGTGCAAAAGACAGCATATAGAGAGCTAATAAAATTTAAATTCCATAAACTGACTTGGAAAGGTCAAACATAAACCTGATTGTAAATAGTTGCAGTTACACAATAACAAAAAAAAGGCAAATAGAACCACACTTGATTAAATAACAAAACAGCAGATGAATACACACACATATGTGGGAGAAGGGAATAACCCCACTTATAGAAAAGTGCTATAAATTAGCCTAGGGCAGAGATGCGTAAACTTCTGAAAGCATTGACTCAGTGTTCAGCTGTAGCTAAAAGGCAAACACAAACCTGAGCATTTAAAGAAAGAGAAAACAGAAATCATCACCATGCACTGTTTTGTCCATGTCTCTCACACCATGTGTATTTCCAGTCATTTTCTTTCAAAAAGGTGTTGAAAAACAAATTGGAAAACCAAAAAAGATTATTAAAAATATGCAGTGATTTTGGTATGGGAAAAAAGTAGAAGTTATAAAAAAGTGGTGACTGGGACACATTATTGCTAAATAAAATCCTGAAGGTGTGAAGAATGTGGCTGGAGAGCAGTGGTAAGAGAAACTAAGGCATTCCCAGGTGGCAAGCTGAAAACAAGGGAAAGAAAAGCAAATGCACTGAGTTATGGAACTCACAGTGGCATGATGTTGCAGGATTCAGAAGTACAGAGGGTAAAAAGGCAAGAAAATGTCACAGAAGATAGCTCTTGCATAAACTTCTTAAATGAAGCTCTAGATATAGCTTCTAGTTCGAGCTTCTAGTTTCTGAAAAGGCTGCCTCAAAATCTAAGGCATTAAGAGTCAGTCTACAGCTCTTCTTTTTAAAATGTTATTTCTTTGGACTTCCATATGGAGGATTGGGCTAACTGGACTTTTCCCTGCTCCGTGTTGCAGTTTTTCACAGCTCACACACCCTTATAAATTGTATTAATAGAAATATCTCCTTCTGCAGGTTATTAGACATGGCTGATTTATATGACTACAGACAGACTTGCTTTAGATTGTATTGAAAAATACTACACAGCACTTTGAACATTCTTCTGACTTTCAAAACCAAAGGTCTGCAGTAGTGATATCCTTTTCCTGGTGGCATTCACCCCTACAAGGAGGATCCCAGAGAAGATCCAAAGCAAAGGAAGTGCCTCTTTTACATGAAAAATCAGCTCATCTTGCACCATTTCTTTCTCACACAGTAGAAGTAATTAACCTAATTTTTAGGTTTTTAGCTTAAATGTCATGCACTATATCACATTTGTAACTTTTAGAAGCTTCATCTGGCATTCTTGGGCAAGATCTGTAGACACCACATGGGGGAAAATAACTTTCAGCGCTTATATTTGTTATCTGCTGTCAGAAGGGATTATTCTAAGTCCATACGGCGCAAGCACAAGTACACACTCTCAGTGGCCCAAAAGCTGATTTATTTTTAACTCAAGCCATTATATTATCCTAAAGAGTAGCTGTAGACTATTGCTACTCCTTGTATTATGAATTCTTGAGTAGGAACTATTTAAGTTCTGGGTCTGATATGGGAGCTATGTCCAGAATATCTTGTCACATTTTAATGGAAATAACCTGATATTTCTTACTGCTACCGGTATTTGTCAGGGGTAGTCCTAACACTAGGACCTGTTCAGACCTAGTGGAAGGTCAGTCCAGCCTCAAGGTAGAAAATATATTTGAATTTCAATGCTATCAAAACCAAACAATTTTTTTTTATGGAAAGGTGAATTTTTATGGAAGGTTGTGACCTCTTGGGCAAGCTTGCATCCAAATATGCATTAAGGATTTTTATCAGATTCATACTCAGTTTGGAAACTTCAGTATATTCAGCAAGAGTGTTATACAAAAACAGTGTTCTTCTAATGGGTTCAAAATCTTCAGGGCAATGTTGCACTACATCTATAGAGCTACATTTTACAAGGCCTGCATCATACCAAACAAGTCAAACAGAATTATATACTGGTATTTCATTTAAATGTTAAGAAATCCTCTAGGCTAACTATATAAACACAGGACTCTGCTCATGTAGTTTTCATCTGTATGCACCATTCAAAGGTAAACATCTCCTTTCAGATATAGGGGCTGTATATGACACATATATTCTGGGTTTATGTCATCAAATTACTGACTTCTGAAAAAGTCTGACATTATCACATTGTATATCTATGCATGTAAAACAGGGATTACACAAACACAGATATATCTGTAAAGGCATATGTGTGCATAAAAATGTATCCACCCAGCTACAGCAATTAGAGGAATATACATGTCTTCTTAGAGATTTTAAAGAAAGAAAGAAAGAGTAAAGGTATCTGTAATGAGTTTGTCCTCCAAAGATTTACAAATTCTTCTAGTTCACAATAACCTGGGAATAAAAATTAAGGATAAAAATAAGGATTCAGGTCCACAGATTAGAAATAGTTGGATGAAAACTGAAAGATGAGATTTATACTATGGAGTCTAGGATGAGAGAGGGAAAAAGCTTCCTCCTGCATTAATTCCCAGAAGCAGATTTTCTGAAGGGGAAAAAAGGCACATGATGAGGGAGTTTCCTCTCCCTGCAGCAGAGGCAGATCAGGTGCCCCAGGGTGTGGTCATAGCCAAGAAAATGGGCAGCCTGTCCCCCCAGACTGAGGCCAGCTCTGCACTGAGCTCTCCACAGCCCTCCCCAAGACTCTGATGCTTCCAAGTGTCTGCAGGTCACTGCTTGGTTCTTGTAAAGGCTCAATAATTGCAGCCCTATCTTTTCCCACATCTGGTAGATAAGGAGCCCTCCCTCCTTTATGGCTGAGCCTGGAGCTCGGGTCAGGCTCACATGGCACTTTGGCTTCCATCAGCAGTCAGTTTATTCCTCTTCCACTTAGATTAATTATGCAAATAAGGATATAATTCTTTTGTGTCACATGTTTTTCCCCCAATAATTAATCACTTCTGTTTAAGGGGGTCAAAAATCCCACAAGAATCCTTGTGAGTGTATTGATCTATATACCCACATCTATCTCACCATCTAATTATTGTACTACAATACATAATTTTTTCAAAATCTCGTAATGCGTTCATCTCAAAATGAAATTTTTTTCCTACCCAAAAAGAGGACTGTTTAATTATGGTAAATAGTATTTATTATGAGCTTCTCCAGTTTGAGATGTGCTCATTCAAGAAAAGGTTGGAATGACAGTAAATATGAATTTTTAGTTCACCAAAATGGAGTGGAACATTATTTATTCAAACTTTTCCAAAAACCCAAACCGCAATAAAATTTCAGTCTAAAAAATAAAATTAATTAAAAATATCAAAATATACATTCGTGGCTGGAATAAATGTAACCACAGTACCTACTCCTGCTTTAAGTATAATTATTCTCTACACAGGCTATTTGCAACATCAAATTTGAAAACATCAAAGTGTTTTCTAGAGATGCAGACTAAAGGTACAATTAAAATGCAGCCAAGTCTGTGGTGGAACATAGCACCTGCTGTAACAGGGTATTGTGTGGTGTTACATGGAGGATGTGTACATATGTATCTATGTATACACAGATATGCACAGATTTATGTTGCTATTAATATTGCATTCACATTTTCTATATGCATGCAGCGTAATTGGAATTGAAAGCCCCAATTACACTGAAGTGAAAGCCTGCTTATTAATTGACAATAGGCCTCAGCTAAGTAGCAACAAAAGAAGTGCTTTGTTTGGCAACCTTTGTTTAAAAGGTCCTTTGAAAATTCTGTAAGAATACTATGAATAGAGATTGAACAAACCTTTAATCCTCTTCAGGTCACATATGTGCTAAAGTGAATAATACTGTGAGGTCTTTTTCACCTTTTGAGTTCTTTTAAGCCAGTAACCTAATTTGAAATAAGATAAAGAAAAGGCCTAAGAAAACTTGAAAAGCTCTAACTTGTACTCTTCTGGTGTATTTATTCTGCTGCAGTAAGCCAAAAGATGCATTTCTTGTTGTAGAGATGTATAAACACTCAATATTTATAATTCCACTCATAATTTGCTCGGTCCCTGACAGTTATTTCCCTTTTATTCACTTCAAATGCACTGAGAACCTTAGAACATTTTTTTTTTCATTTAATGCTCCTGTTCTTTTGTGAGTATCAGTGTGAAAATCTTTCCTTCGTGCTACAGTCCCTTTTTCCTATTCAACACTAGACTGCACACGATAATTAAACCTTGGGGGCTTGGAGATTTTGGACTAAAGCTTAAAGAAATGCAGTAGTGAGGCCTCTTCTCTCTCAATCTTCTACCACTTGCTGTGGGGATTTTCTTTAGTTACACATGGCTTCACAGGTAAACAACCTTGAAAAAAAAGTCAGAGGCAGGAATTGAATCAACACCTTACCATTGGTTATAATGAACCAGTTTGCTTAATTAGATGATCGACAAAATTATGTTCTAAAATATGACAGGGCACAGGCTGAAGTCTCTATTCAGGCAGATGCCCATGGAGCTACACCAGGGTGCTTGCAAGGTGAACAGCACACCAGGCAAGACTAAAATGGAATGTGACAATGCTGAGTTTCAACTCAGATCAGGGTATCTTTTTAAATCAAATATAAAGAAAATTCTAAGGCTTTTCTTATGATTTTGCTTATAAGTTAAGGTCTTGAAGTGTCTCCATGAGTTTGAAAGTAAGCTTGTGAGCACATTGCTTAAGATATAGGTCTGAGCAATACAGTTGCCTCTGGCCTAGGTGAAAAAGCCAACAATTAATTCAATGAACAGAGGACAGAGAGGCATTGAGCCAACACCTCAGCCAAGGCCTAGCCCATGGTGAGAGCTCCCCAGGCACCCCTGACATCTCTAGCCAGAGTCTCAGGGCAGGGGGGAGCCAGCTGCACCCCAGGATGCTCCCAAAGTCAGATTCTGGTCAGGTCTTGTTGGAAGGACTGGAGAAAAGTGGAATGGGCAAGGCTTTTGAGACTCTGGAGTAGCTGGAGATGGCAGGAAACAAGGGAAAGGACAGGATGCAACAGTGTTTGAAACCAGTTTCTAATATTTGGTTGCCTGATGCTCAAGTAATTTCTAAATGAGAGCAAGTGTGGATAAATGTCCCTGGTATTCCACCCTGGCCTTCCTGCCAACCCATCTATAAGAGGGCATTTCAGACCAGGGAGGAAGTGCAATGTCCAAAGAAAAATCCTGTCTGACACAAATACTTGCAAGTCTCCTTGCCTTTTATTTTTCTGTACTGTGTATGAAGACATACCATAATATGAAAGGCTTTTTAAGCATGCATGAGGCTGCATAGTGAACTACTGCTAACATCAATCATAAATTGTTTACTTTCTCAACATTAAAATCAGTATAACAGTTAAACACCAGCTGCTTCCAAAGACAAACACATTGTTTAAATCAGAACAAATTATTTACAAGTAGGTTTCAATATTCAGGGTCTGAATTCTGCAGCATGTGTGCAAAATGTTTCTGTGCAGATCTATCAGCTGCAACATGCACTTGATCACTTATGCTGAGCAATCTGGGAAGTCAGTAATTGGCATTTCTCTGAGTTACTGCTCTGATCATCTATAATGATTTCTGGAGCTCCATAAGAAAATCCTGCATATTTTTAGCTTCACAGTAAAAGCAGGTTTTTGCATATATTAATTCAATTTCTTTCTCTGTTTCAGTACCCAATGCTTTACAGGGGGCCTGCATTCTTGTGCAGATATTTATCTCTTAAGGTGTTTGTATATACCACTGCCTGCCATCTCCTCTGCAGAGGCAACCACCAGAACCATAAATATTATCTCCAGTAAATGTAAAAGTTGTCTGCTGCCTTTACTGTGAGCATTTAGATTTAAAAGGGACAGTGTCTTAACTGGGCTCTTCTCTTAAGGAAATTAACTTTTTATCTCAAAGACAGCTAATTTAGCTCTCACCACCTTTTCTTTCACTCCCAAATACCTTCTTATCTTGGGTAATCAGGATGCAGGGATTCCCAATCTATCTCTCTTTATAGCTCCCTTTCAGTAGTGTTACTGTTTGAACTTCATACCCCGGATTAAAGGGCCAGCACACCAGCCCAGGAAGCGGTTCTAGGTATGAGGTAAATATGCAAGTCACTTAACAGCCCATATATGAACTCAATTACATCCTTCATCTCTTAAGATATGAATAAAAAGGTTTGGCTTTGATCTTGAATTAAGCAATCCCTACTTATAAATCAATGTACCGTGCAATTTTATTAGTAGTGATAATTAGTGGTTAACTAACTTGCAGTGAATACAAGGTTGGAAAGCTTTAAAAACCAGTGCCAGGCTGAGACATATTTCTCACATATATTATCTGAATTACAATGAGGATGCCTTTATTTTTAATCAGGGAGATACAGTGAGAATATGCAAAAGCTGTTTCATTAAACGGGATACATGAAAGTATTTGGCAAATAAAAGCATGCACATGGGTCATTTTTTATTACTCCATCCATTTATTTTAGTCTAATTTCAAAACTAAATCTAGAATAAAAGTTATAGTATTTGTCTACTAAAATCTAAAGGCATATGTGCACATTTAAAAAGAAATACAAGTAGGCACCAGAAGTTATTTTTACTGTAAACACTCTTCATATGTTCCCATGTAGAATGTAATATCTGCATAACAACTTCTCGAATGTCCAACTTCCCTCCTATTCCCATAGTGCAGAACAGATGTTGTCCTGCTTTTTATTACTTTAATTTATCTATCATATTTAGGCTGAATTATGAAATCAAAGTGATAGAAAATGTTACTTAAGCCTGGATTCTATTTCTGTTTCTTTTAAACCTTTCTTTTCTACCATTCTTTTGGAATGATAATTTTGTTATTTTTCCCTTAGTTGCAAGGTCAGATTTCCATTTGCAGGTTAAGATGTAGCTGATCCAAAAAAAGTTCACATGTATAAAGAGCCAATTTACAGCAAGAATTTTGCATCCTTACAGAAACTTGAGATCCATAAATTCAGCCATGCTGGGAAGAGCTTTTTGTTTAAAACATTGAGCTAAACAAAATGCAATTAAGGCTAACAGGACAAAAAGCATCCCTCTTGAGATTCATAAATACACTCATGGGAGACTGGAAATAAAGAGAAAAGTCCAATGTAATTCTAATTGTGTCTTGCCTAAGATGACCATTTAAACAGATAACTTTTCCCAAAGTAAATTAGTTCATCCAGTTCATGATTTTTTTAGCCTTACTTGGCCAAGTGAAGTAAATGAGAATTTTCTAGGAGTAAATCAAGGCAGTAGCTACAGAATTTTTATTCTGCTTTGATGACAAATTGTGATTTGAATTCTTCAGAGTATTAATAAATACTTCTGCTTCTAAATAAGTCCCATAAAGTCATGGCAGTGCTTTAGGAGAGCACAGTTTCCTTGCCTTGCTTAAGCAAGATTGGAGAAATTTGAATGATACTTAGTAGTTGTACAAAACTATGGACACCATTAATGATATTTGTATCTTTTCATGCTCTTAAATTTTTACATGTGAAATCCTTTGTGAAATTTGTGTACTGTGTTATTTATTTGTTGCCTAGTTATCACCTAGATTATTTCAATATATCATATTACATTTTATGCAATGTGATTTTTTAAAATGCTTTAATAATAACCTTAATAATCTCACACCCATATGAACTAAATCCACTCTGATTTCTACATATGTTAGTGCCACCAAGGACCATAGTAATGGTTCTTGGCAGTGAAATAATCACCAGGAGAGAAACCTGAACAGACAGGGTTTGAAATGTGCTTCCCTCTCACTGAGACGGGAAGAGGGAAGGCTCAGCTCTGCCCCAGGACATGCTGGCTGGGTCAGAGCTGTGTGCCTGACAGAGAGCAGTTCCACACAAGTGGAGCTGGCTGGGAATTTCCACTGAAATATTCTTTGATCAGGAGAGGCCAGCTCAACAAAGCCCAAGCTTATCAATTTCAGCTTTCACTGGCTGAGGTTCTGGCTTAAGAATGGAGTTCTCCAAAATACTACTTTTTTTGGAATGGGGGCATTACTTTGTAATAACATAATGTAAAAAATATTGGCTTCATCCTATACAGTCTGGGAATAAGCTATGGTTTGTATAAGAATATTTCTTAACTCACTGCACTTAGTATCTCATAGGAAATAGGTAAATAAGCCACTAAATTGGGGCAGAATGAAAACAGTATTAGTGCCAGTTTTATCTCCAAGTTCTTATGCATATTTATGAGATTAATTTATTTTATCATTTCATGCCTCTATAGAATAGAGGTGATGCTTACCTGCTTCACAGGCTGCTGTGGAAATTAAATTCTGCAACGTTATCTGATACTCAGATAAAATAACATCAGACAAGAATTTACCATGGTAGATAAAGATTATAGAATGGAACACTCTTGATGGGAACCAAAAAGAAACATTCTAGTTTCTTTCTCAGGATTAATCTCCTGAGACTCAGACCTGATCTATGGACATGGAAGGCCACAGGCCATATGTCAGTAGAGCCCTACTTTCTCACACAGGCTATACAATAAAGTTCCCAAATTGATCCATCCATATTCCTGACAATCCACAACATAGCACAGATGTTAGGTAAGAAGCTTTTTGGATTTTTGCCTCAGGTAAACAAAATAAATTTATAGCTGCAAATATTTGTGTCTGTGAGCTATACACGTCCAAATTATTATAATATGTAGAATTTCACTTCCTATGCTTGCTAAGAAAATAGCAGACAATATTGAGTTTTTTCCTAAACAGAAGAACCTGTTTGAAAGTCAGTAACACAACTGGAATATAATTATTACTTTAATTTAAGTACTGCTACACTTAACAATTCTACAACTAGTCTCATTATTTTGGGTTTCAAGAGTATAGATATGGTATGGATTTAATTTTGTATTTGTGAAATCTGCAGCAAAATTTTTCCAGCTATCCACTGGATTTCTAAACTTAATTTAACTCCTGAAATAATGTATTATATCCTCAGGTTATAAGGCACAAGAGGCATTGAAGAATTGAATCATAAATCTGCATCTTCGAGGTTCCCAAATTTATGTTTCCTTTTCCTTCCCCCTCAGTTTCTCCATTTAGTCCTCCTTTCCTTTTTTCCTGGTGGCTCAACATTTCCATTACACATTTATTAGGAAAATAAGTACCACTAGGAGAAATTTAGAGGGGAGTGGAGCTTCTTTTATTTCATCTGAATACAGTCAGTCACTCATTCAGCTCCAGCCACAATATCTGCTTAAGCTAATTATCATTTACCTAATTCAATTTGCAGTGCACAGCTGAGGTGTGAGGTTTGAGATCCAGACGTTTCCCCACACTTATCACATCATTACAACGTACAGGTGGGTGGATTACAGAATGCCCCAACTGTTTTCGAAAACATCAGGTCTTCTCTTGTATTGCCATTTTGGCTGCTGCTTCAGGCAAACAAGCTACTTTTAATTTTAAATTGCTGTTGCTGCCCAGCACACATCGCACAGGGTGACCAGCAGCAGCGAAGTCGGATGCAGCTTTGCAAGAAGCTTGTTGAGTGAGAACACAGCTCCCCAGATAACTCTTAGTCCTCAAAATACCATTGCCTTTCAGTTTTTCCATTTGACTCACCTTCTGTAAAGAAAAGCCAAGTCTCAATCTGCTCTAGCAGGCAGTCCAGGGCCTCTGCAGAACTCTCCTCAGCTTGGGGTGTTGCAGTTCCAGCTGAGGCTCGTGGCTCCCCCAGACACCCAGAGGTGGCACAAGGAGATCTCTGCTGGAGCTCAGACACCCCCACACCTCCCTGTGCTCCCACTGCACTTCTGATTCTCCAGCTCTTTTCATCATCCCTCCCTACCTGCAATTCTTGCTGGGGTAATTTGCACACAAATGCACAGAGGGGAAAAGTGTCTCAGATCTCTCAAATCCACGTGTTCAGTAAAATATGCACACACACATTCAGTCACACATACAAGACAAAGACAGTAGAAGCACCCACTACAAACATTTTCACCAACTTGGCAGGACCACTGTCCCTATGGGGGACATTTTGATGGATACAAGAAAGAAAGAACACCCATTACAACCCATGCTGCCACTTGCGATATCTTTCATATCTGAAATCCAAAGTGCCTTGTTCAAAGTATAATTTCCCAATTACAACACTTTAAAAAACAATTTAGTGCACTTTTCATCTTCTATGTTTAGTTTTTGGAGGTTTGATATTTTAAAAATATGGATATACAAGAACAATGTAGCTCTTCTAGGAAGAGCAGAACAGAGACTTTAGGCATAGATGAATACTCAGAAGATTGCAGGAACACTTATTTCCTCTGCATACCACCACTTCTTCTCTAAGAACCTATCAAAATATTCCCTGTTCAAGGAGATGTTTTCATGGTCAGCAAATCTCCATATGAGATTGTTGGGTTCCATCTTTCATGGGGTGTAAATTAGCTTTATCTCATACACAAATTTGGCTTTGCTTCCTTAGCAAACATACCTTAAATCCACATGCAGGTCAGTTAACTGCAAAGCCTTTGCAGTATGTCTGTATGTCTCTCCCCTTACAGATATAGTCCTATGTGCATTCAAGCACATACAGTCTATGTCTTTGCCTCTCAGAGGATATTATTCATGGCTGTACCTTGTCATGAACTGAGAATTCTTTTGGTATGCACAGCTGTATAGAAGAACAGTGAAAGGATGCAAAACATGTTCATTAATTCCATTGCCCCAAGCCTAAGGTATGTGGTCAAGTTCAGAAAGGATCAAGCTTATTGCAGATAAAATTGAAAAGAAAAATCAGTTAAAAAATATATCCAAAAGCTTGATTCTCTACTAGGAAATTTAATATCTTCAAATTCAGTATATGTGACAATCTGTCTGCTGTTCTAGATAGTATTTGATTTCACTATTATGCTGCATGACCAGTGATATATTTAAAGTACATGCAATTCTACTCTATGTAACCAATAGCACAGCTAATATCACAAGAATTGGGAAAAGTTTAAAGAAATTATTACGTCCTAGGATTGGGATTTTTTAATTAGTTGACTATAAAAACATTTATAAATTTATAACACTTCTGCCCCACTTGCACATACTAGTTTTAGTATTGCAGGACTCATTCACAGTAAATGGAAAAGTTGCATGTGCTCAAAGTAATGCGTAAAAATTGTCTAAAATTGGAATCAGTGATAAGAAGCTATTATCTTTAATCATTATATGTACTTTTTCTTGGTTAGTTTTCCACAATTGACACAGATTATGTGAACAGATTATTCAATTTGCCATGCAGACAGTGTAATGGAAGCCTTTCTTCTAGCATTTTTACTTTGGAGAAGGAAATTTTCATTGACTTTGCTTTATTTACAACAGCATAAATTAAATAACTTTTAAGAGCTGGTGGTAGAGAAAAATGGAAGATTTTCCTCCAGTGTGGACATTCATTTAGATTTCAAACATCTTTTCAAAGCAGTTTCTGGACTAACTTGAAAAATGGCAAGAAAAGCAAGAGGGATTTATAGCAAAATAATTAATACACATTAACCATCTGTCTGTGAAAGCCCAAGGGAGAGGTAGTTGAGAAAGCAAGATGAGATGAACAGTAAACCCCTTTGTTAGAGGTTGCCTTATGTACTGCTTCAGGCCACAGTGTGAATGTAAGGGCTCTGCAGTCCCCAGCATTCATGGCAATTACAGAAAATACAAAGACCTGGATGGATGAAACTTAGAAGTGGATGGATGGATGAAATTTAGGAGTACCATCATGCTAGGCTTTGGGTAAACTTCCAGTAGAGATGTTGTCTTCCTGTCATAAAACAAAACAAAACAAAACAAAAACCACCACCACCAACAACAACAACAAAAACTGGCCAAAAATAAAGGAAAATAGGAAAAGGTGTTAGAAGTTTGATTAATTGCATTTTAACACAATGATGCAACAATAGGGTAAATGTAAGCTGTTAATGGTTTAGGATGGGCTGTTAGGACAATGTCTAAGCTCAGTCTGGCTATCACATTTTCTCCTAGATTTCTGTGATAAACATTTCAGGAGCTTATCTAAACTTTTCTACAAATTCAAGATAGGAACTTCATCTGGCAATTGGTTTCAGCTGCTTAGTCTGTGATGGCATCTCTTGAACTAAGGTATTGCTCACCTCAGACTTCATCTTAATCCTCAAGTAAACTGGACTAACACTACAGAAAAATTAAATAAATCACCTTCTTGGACAAGATACCACACACATTCATCAGGGGTTGAACCTCTCTCAAGGACTGGTTGTCACACAGGAAAATGACAGGTCTGTCTCCCAGTGGTTGGAGAGCCTGGTGGGAAGGATATCCCCATGCACAATTTGTTAAGTAGACTGTTTTCCAGTTCAGTAACTACAGTCTGATTTGGAAAGAAGTTATGGTCTGACAAGACCAAAATCAACAATGATCACTGGAAGATGAAACTGATCTCCACACTCCCTGTTCTTGTGTAGACCTGGTGGGTCACAAATTTAGGTCCCATCTGTTCTGTAGGGAGAAGACATGACTGAAGTGTGGGGGTGCATCTTGCTAACCCAGCAAGAGTGCGTAACGATGGCCTCAGGCTGGTGGAGCAACCCACTTGTCCAGCATGTCTCAACTGGGCAGCACCTGTGCTGACCTGGCTTCTCCAGCCTGGCTCCACTGCTGGTGGGAGTCAGCCTGGGGATGCCTCTCCCTAGAACTGTGTAGACCTTTCACTGTAGGGAAGAAGCACCTTTAGCAGACAATTCCCTCTACACAGGATAGAATTTTTCTGCTTCTTTCATGTAAATTGGCCACTCAAGACTCATCTAATCACTGATAGAAAGGAACAGGCAACCTGGAGGGTGATTCACCTCTGCTTTACAATAGATGCCAGAGACAGGTGAGATGAATCACCCTTCAGTTTATTGACTATAAGGTTACATAGTTGATCAGCACAAGCAGCTTTAGATGTTTAATGCTGTGGCATAAATTTAATTGCTTGTGTGCCTCAAACTTCCTTCTCTATCCCCCATCTCCATTTTTAGTTGGTTACTGACTGGAATCCTAATGTATATAGCATTTTGAAGGCTACAGTACACTTCTTCATCTTCAGTTTTGCAGGAATAATATGGAGGTTCCTTGAGTTACAAAACAGAACTAGTCAATAGTTTGGTGATAGGGCAATTGCGCAAATAAACAGTCCTGCCCTCAGTCTCTAATGCAATCTTCTGCTTAGAGATATGCTAATGCCTCTGAATCGGTTTGACCTGCCTTCTATTAATAAACTTATCAGTAATATATCCATTAACTGATTTAGTTGGTATGCAAGAAGTTAATTATGCAAGGAGACATGGCAGGACCGTGTTACAGTGAGATAATGCACACCTCTGATGTGGTGTGAAACACCAAGTGGAACCAAATAACTTCAAAAACCTGAACAGTATGTTAATTTGTAACACTACGTTGTGTGGTCCCAGGAAATGCATTGAAAAAAAGTAATTTGAGAGATCTGTAAAGGAAATTTTTAAAATTACTAAATCTATGTAAGGAGGCTACTGAGTTATTCTGTGGCTAACTCATGAATTGTACTAGCAGCCATTTTCTGTACAAAATGTGTTATAATTTTTGTGTTTCTAAGTGGTAATTTCAATGAATCAGTGAATGAATAGGTAATTCATTTATTCATGACAAACTTCACTGATCCTGGCTTGGAATATCAACTTGTCCTTCTTTCCAAGTGAAAGATGTTTTTCTGTTGCTTTGTTGTCCTTAGTGAAATGTATGGCACATCATTCTTGTATGAAAAGCAATCAAATCCCCAAAACTCAAAAACTCATACAAATTCTCTCCTCTCTTATCCCATGGGAAAGAAGAGAGGTAAGGCTAAAGCATATGCAAAAATCCTGCCACTGCATCTGAATGAGAACAAAACCTCTGGAACTGCTTCTTACACTTCTGAAGCAATATGCTGATTTTATACATGAGCATCAAAGTACTTTCCAAAAATAAATGAGTGGATTTTTGCAAAATCACTTGAAATTATTGCTTTTTCCATTTTACTCATAATGGGCAGAGCCTGCAGAAACTCAGTGTCACAGAGAAAGCCTGATCCAGTGCCAGGGACCCTGACTCCTAGACCTGTGAGGAAAGGCTACAAGATCATTTAAATTCTGCCTGTGCTGTTAGTAGATAATTTCACTTTTGCTATTTATTTTCCTAACTTAATAGTTAGAGGTCATATGTTTAAGCAAGCTCCTAACAGCTTCTGTTCTTTCCATTTACTACAAACTGCCCCACTGAAGCAGATGCAGAAGTTAATACTAGCTGTCCTACAAAATATCCTCCTACCTATAGGGACTAGGCATTATAACCTGAGTACAAGTATGAGGATGCTGAACAACTCTGACAACCCACCCTGGAAAGTATCAGTCAGGGAAAAGAGAGGTCTATTTTTACTTTTGTTGTCACATTAACATTTTCAGTTTCTCTGCTGTGACGTGCAGATTGCAGGAGCAGGCCCCAAAAAACCACTGGTGTTCAGCATTGTGCTCACCGAGGCAGGAGCAGCAAAGGGATGTCTTCCTGCTGAAGAAGAGCCTGACCCTTTAACCTTAGCTGTTCCCACTCACATACAGATATAGAAATGTAAGCTACTCAGCATGATGCCAGTTAATTTAAATTACCTAACATCCCAAAGGGCAGCTCCCTGCTGAGGAGCCTTTTCTTTTCTTTTTCTTTTGACCTTTTAATACAGAGTAACTTTTCACAAGGATAAGTCAGATGGTCAGCTTGGAAGTATTCAGTTTCTGTGGCCTTTGGAGGTTCATGCAAAAGGTCACCTCAGACTACATTCTGCTGAATAAGGAGTTAGAAAATTGCTAAATTATACTGAATGGACAGATCTTTAGTCCAGGTAAAATGTAGCTGCACCATTGTAGCCATTTTGCTCCTGCAACTGAGTTATGCAATAACCAAAACTAGAAGACCAATTTCCTTCTTTATGATTGAAATTAATTTCTTTTCATCTAGGCAACCAAGGTCCTGTCAACCCACGGAAGCTGCAGCATCTTAACCAAATGTTTTTAATGTTTCTTGCTTCCCCCTATCAGATTATGCTGTGCTGTTTGATGTGATAACACTGAATTTGGGTCTTTGGGTCATAGGGTGGAGCAGGACCTTTGGGGCCCACAAGGTGCATACCATTAGGCTGCTCTGCAGCACCACAGTATCTTCCCTGCTCTGCAACCTCCCATGGCAAGCTGTTATCTGGAACATTAAGGGGTCTCAAAGCCCAGGGATACACTGCAAACATAGAAATTATGATCATCAGTACAAGAAATATTAAATGGGAGAAATTAGAGTGATTGCAAGTTTAGGGATGACGCAATAGACCTTTTTGAAAGGTACAGAAATAATGAAAGCAACACAAACTAAAGGGTTTATGAAATGTATTTCCATCTTGTGCATAAGATTGTTGCCTAGGTATGATTTTGTCCACAAGAGAAATAGTAATGCTTTCTCTGTATAGGTAAAGGTGAATTGATGTTTAACAAATCAAATATCCCATGTGTACTGTAGACCTGCACTTAGTTTTCTAGATCCTCTCAGTTCAGTGATTTCTGCCTCTTTTCTTTATTTTTGCTATTTACACACATTTCTGTTTATGTCCCTGTTCAGATCCCCCTGAACTGGCAGTCAAGACACTGAGCAGACTCAGCTTTGCTTGGACAGATAACCTCCATTTCTTAATTATCAGCAACCCGTGAGTCTTGCTACATTATTTTGCTGAAAGATGATTACTTGTTGCTTGTTAGTAATTTTTCTGGTGTGGTTGGAGGGCTTTGCAAACTTGGCAATGCCCCTCTGGCACCTCCTTTGCTGCTGCCAGGTGCCTCAGGCTGCCCTGATGCAGCTCAAACCCCAGGAAGCTGCATCTCTGATGCCTCCTGCAAGCTGGTTTTCACCCACTGAATTATCTGTGGAAGCCAGTACTCATTTCAGATGAAGGACAAAAAAGGATTGACCTTGTTTTTTCTAAGGTTTCTCAAGTTTAATACATTATTTTATTTGTTAAGAAAAGGTCTCTCTCTTTTTCAGTTAATTTATACAACAGTCCTCTGTCATCTTAGTGGGGCCTCTGGAAGGTGTTAGGTAGCATTTGGAGCTCCTACACAAATAAATCCTTAGGGGCTTGAATCAGACAGCAATACTATCTTTTTTTGTTAAGGGTCCTTGTGGTGATTCCATCTTCCTGGGCTGGTGGGAACTGAGAGTAGGAGCTACATATCTAAATCATATAAAACATGCATATAATTTTCTGCTAGAAAGTAACCTTTCTTCCTGTATATTATGCCTGTGAAGAAATCAATTTAAAATATTATAGAATTATAACCTAAATCATAGCTATCTTTCAGACTTAGTAAAGAAGGTATGCACTCAGGATCAAGGTGGGAATCCATAAGATCATGAGCTCTGGGCTAGTACACCCAGTTTAAAAATCTGTGCAAGAATGTGCCAGAAAATTCTTCTTTTGTCATTTGTAGATAATTTAATTATAGGCCTCAGAAGAAAATAAAACATGCTTTTTTTCTTCTCAGCTCATGATCTGCTATCAATTGATATTTATCAGTCTAGTTGTGTCTGTCCTTACCCCCACTCCCTGTATTCCATATGGATGTTTTA
Source organism: Notiomystis cincta (assembly GCA_013398075.1). Lineage (NCBI taxonomy): Eukaryota > Metazoa > Chordata > Aves > Passeriformes > Notiomystidae > Notiomystis > Notiomystis cincta. The sequence goes on along the minus strand of VZRX01007328.1, from coordinate 77,312 downwards.
AAAAGCTTTTTGGCTTGAAAGGAACAGGCACACCTGGCCAGGAAATATTGGACCTAGGACATCCATAGGAGAAACTGAGGCACCTCCTCATAATGATATGGGTTCCATATGAATTATCAGTATATTCTGAATATACCTGCTGCTAAAGCTCATCCCTTTGAGGAAGGACCCTTGGTCTCCTGACCATGGGAGGTCTGCACTGGCTCTGTCCATGGCTGTCCCCACTGAAACTGAACTGGCCAAATCTCCAGCACAACACTTGACCCAGACTGCTTCTGTTTGCCATTTGGCACCCATCTGTTTCCTCAGTTCAAAGTGCTTGAAGTAAGGTGAAGACTGCATTACAGCTCCCAGGGCAATAATCTATGTAACCACAGCCAGTCTCCTCTCAGAAGGAATGAGCTGGTTTAATCCTAAATATAGCTCAAGAGGAGCAGAAATCAATAGATGTAGAGCACGGATGGTCAGGGGAGTAGTACCTATGGTGAAAAACACAAGGAAGGAAATTACTTGGCACTGGTATTTAAACCTGTGCATTTCCTCTGCTCAAAGAACTTTAATTTGATCAGTCAGGGTCCCCCAAATCTGAGCCCCAGGTGGCCCAGCAGTTTGCAGTAAGTAATTCAGTGAGGTTCAGCTGGGGGTGGGCAGAAGTAAAATCATAGGTTCGCCAAGCACAAACTAAAGAAGCAGAGAGCTGTGGTCAGGGATTGAAGCAACTCACACATGCTGCACAGAGGGGGCCCTCTGACACCCACTCACCAGTGGGTTACACCACCTTGCTACACCAATTTACATCCCATTTCAGAGCCCGGAGCTGGATCTGAAGTAAAGTTAAAGTTGAGTTCAAAGCAATGCAGCTGCTTCCAGGAGCTGCTGTGCATGGGGCAGGACTGTCAGGGGAAATAGTGATTTCTCTTTGAAGTCCTGCTGCTAGATGGATGCTGATTGTCTCATGTTACTGTAAGCGTCAAGTAACTTAAAAGCAAGCTCTCAATTTACTGAGCAGAGGACAACAGGAGAGGCAAAAATATTTGTCAACAGTGCTAATGACTTTCCTGTAAGGCTCACATGTCTAGAAAACCAAAGAACTGCAAGTAAAATTGATTTCTACAAATTTTCCAAGAAAACAGATGTACCAACACTGGGTACCAATCAGATTATTGGCAAGACAAACAAAACAACACCTAGGCAAATTAATTTCCCATTAAGTGAAATATAAACCATTTGGAATTTGGGTTTCATAAACCATTTAATTTTTAAACTGATATGTATATATACATATTTATAATTTAGTATATTTATGTATTTATATATTTTTGTATTATACACAGAAAATATCATACACAGTATATATCATCGTTTTACTAGGATATAGCTGAAAATATAATTAATAGAAAAGAAAGACTGAATAAGCACAAGGCTTGAGCTGTTAATCAATACTCCTCTTATTTTCCTCTATGATTAGTGAAACAGTACTATATCCAAGACATATTCTGGTGTGAATTGTTTGGAGCCCAAGTTCTGCAATTCAGCTATGGCACCAGCAATCTGGGAATAGCCCATTGCTACTCGAGCTATTCTGTGATATGTTTGGCAGCTGGGAAAGTACAGAGCAAGTAAGAGTGATGTGCAAGGAAGTCTGAGGCTGATCACATGACTGATAAGATTCTTATCCACCCTCACTTCCAAGACTGGATGGTACCACTTGCCCATAAATTAACTTCCCTTTATCAACATCCATCACCCTAATATGGTTCAAAACCTTGACTGGAGGTCCAGTTCTCTTATCTTGGTCTCTGAAGCTGCTGAGACTGCCAGAAGTACACACCATAGTGTGGCAAATATGGAGTATGTAAAGCTATGTAATATATTGCATATTATGAATGTGCTTGCAACTATAATTGCATCATTCAAACAACTTTGTTCATAATTTGCATCAGCCTTTGCAAGAGAAATAAAGTCACCTGAAAATATGTTTAACAATATCATTGTATATGACATTCATTGCAGGGTCTTTGCTCTCAGAAATGCCATTTGCTGGTAAAGCATGTCTCTGCATCCTGGTTATACACTGGGCATGCAAACTACCTTCCCCAGAAAATGTCTGAAAATAAATAGTTTTCTTTTGTCATCAGTCTTATTAAAGTGAACAACTGTTAGCACATACACTGAGTTTATATAACCAGTGACAAAATTTTGATTTTTGTGGGAAGATCTAGCTCTAATGTCATCATTTGAACCAGAATGAGTCTTTCTATGCTGGTATTTCTCATTGAGTACCTAACCATTGTTTGTCCTCCACATTTTATATCTTATGAATCAAATCCTCCACTGTGGGATGGTTCCAAAGAAATCAATGATGAAAAATTGATAGTGTTCTTGAACAGACATACATTGCTTCAAAATTTTACATAGATCAAAAATTATACTGAATATCTGAATATCTTCTGTGAGTTTTTTGATTGCTACTCTATACCATTCTATAGATATATTAATCTATGGTAGCTGCATAGTATTATGAAATGAGGGTGATATAAGTATTAGTCTAAAGTAGAATTGAACTGAATCAAAAAACAAAGTTTTCCAAGAGGGATACGCTGTAAGTAACTTGGGTTGCAAAAATTCTGTCATCAGTAAGGAATAAACCAGATTTCAAAACACAATCTAATTTTAAAAAGTCACCAAAAATTAAACTTCTGGTAGCAATACATTTTTTTTTATTCTATATCACTTGTACAATGCTCTAAGGACTGACTGTTAGGATATAAAATCATGTACATAAACACTAGGAGGTTGTCTTTCTCTTTTAAATTGTCTGGCTTGATTGCAAAATAATGAGTTTATTTTATACTTGTAATTCACTTGACTGCAGAAGGATGCTTTTTCTCTTAGGTGCTCTGAGGCTGATATTGATATCTACTGAGTGAATTTAACTGTAGTGTGTTCTGTATCTTGAAATACAAAGTTTCCAATGTTACCCTTGATCTTTATAACTTCTGATCTTTATAGTGTTGGTTAAAAACTCTTACCAATATATTGGAACCTCCCAAGGACACACACTTATAATCTATCAAAAATCCCAGGCTTTCATCTAGAAAAATTCCATCTCCAAGTAATATGCAAGCAGCTTGCTAGCTGCTAGAAGTTTACAGTACTGTTTCCCTCTAATAAGCAAGCATTCATCACCCAAAGGTACAGTTTGTCTTCTGAGAATGGTGTAGGAGCAAATATAGTCCACTGGAATGGCCCCTGAAGACTGCTGTGAAGAAATATGTTGAATATTGCTGTAGAATAAAATCTAATTGAAAGAGTCTTCACCACATTTCATTTAATTCCACTAGGTTCTTCTATGGATGCAGATGACTGAAATAACAGGTTTTTTCCAAATCTAAAGACTCATCTAAGATATCTGAGGTCAGCTCTGTTGGTTAGAGCATAGTACAAAAAACACTAAGGTTGTAGGTTTGATCCCCAGATGGGCTTAACACTTAAGAGTTGGACTTGATGATCCTTGTGGGTCTCTTCCAACTCAGAATATTCTGTGATCTTTACATCAGGCAGGAAAAGAAAATGCTGTACTTCCTTGGGATTTTTACTGTCCAGCAGGATGAATGGATTTATGTGTGCAAATATGTGCATGCAAGAGAGAAAAACCAAGCTGCAAATCTCAACTCAGAAATAGCCTGCAGAAGAATCACCAAGATATCCTGATTATTACAATAACATTGGCCCCAAGAAGGCCCTGAAAGAACCTTTGAAGGATTCAGAGAAAAGGGTTTTGATACCTCTGGGAAGGAAATGGCCTCTTGTTTCTTGAAACTGTATGATTTTGAAGAAAATAGACCTGTGTACATTTTTGATGACAGAGTAGCATCAGTAACTTCCTGCAGTGGGAAAAACCTTCAGGACCTCAAATTTCCATCCAGCTGCTAAGATCTCAGATGGAAACGGCTTTGTGTAGGGTTTTCCTCTTCAGTTACATGTCCTGCACATGAGTGTCTGCTGTGTGCTGAAAACACACTGATCTGCTGTACATTTCTCCAAAACATGGTTCTAAGTGAATATTAGTCTTGATGATTCATCACCTTGCATTTGCTTGTGTAGTAAATTTACTAAACCCTCATTCATACAGTGTTGATATGCAAAGCATAGAACTCTTCAAACAGTACCACAAATATGTGTTTTCTTTAGCCCTAGGCACAGAAGTGATGCTTTTTGTTCATCTTTTATTGAGTTTGGTATTAATTCCTGTATGTAATTATGATAGTAATATCCTATAATAATGTACCTGTAACAAATACAACAATTACTACTACTACTACTATTTTAAAAAAACCTCTTTCAAGCATTTCCTTTTGTGGTGATTATTTGAATGAATATTAGGATAGATAAACGAGGTCTTGCCTACTTGGAAAGATTAAAAAATTATTTAAATCCAGGCAGAACTCCTCTGACAGACAACTAAGATAGAACAGGCTTCCCTGGACATTCACTAATCCCAGACATCTGAGGCACCTATTTAAGATAAATCATCCTTTTCTGATATTTTATTTATTTATTTCCTTTTCTTTTTCAGGTGAGCTGATAAAATATCTAATTTTAAGAGATCAGAAGAGATCCCTGTATCAGAACTGAGATAAAGTATGAGGCATCTAAATTACCCAGGTATTGATCCAAGGCAGCCCAGTGCAGGCCAATCTGTCTCACCAAAAGACTATTTCTGTATTTTCACAGTGGGCAGTCATTGGGAAAAAAATACAAGAATAGACCCAGATGTATGTGCTGAAAATGAGGAATCCCACACATCTCTTGGGTAGTACTTGAAATCCTTATGGCTGGATTTAAAATGTGGTGTTGCTGTCCTCTGTTAGCATGACTCCTGTCGTTCAGATGGAAAGGAAAGTGAAATGCAATTTATAGAAGATCCCACAATTCATAAGAAATGCAGTAGTCAGTACAAGATGACTCTAAAGGGCTGATTTCAATTCAATATGCTTATCCAAAGAATTTATGTTTCCAAAGGCATTTTCAATGGCATTTCTCTTTTGTGAAAACAAGAATTAAATAATGAAAATTTCAAATAAAAACAACTCCCATTTTAAGGAATTTAAATTTTTTAGCAGCTCTCATTTCTTCAGTGTATCTATTCTGGACTAATCTAAGCATTCTGCCAAAGACATGGAAGATTCAAAAGATTTACAGTCATATTTTTGTAAGAAAAGTTTTTGTCATAATCCATACTCTTGTAAATAAAGTGCTATCAACCTATCCACCTTCTAGTAGCTGCTCAGCCTTAGACCAAAACATAGTATTTATTTGGATTATGATTCTGTAGCTCCATAATATATGATGACATCCAAAACACATGGTTAGAAGGGAAACTCTAGAAGCTACTCTCTGCATTACATTTTCTATCCTCATTTAATTCTATAAACTTTTCAATTATCCTTAAAAATCTGTGGGAAGATGAGATTGTTTCAAGGACAGTCCTATTTTTGTTTTTGCAAAGCAGTGTCTAGAGTCCAGTTGTAATGATTTTGAATGCAAGCTTGGTACAAAGCTTATGAATTCTCACAGGTTATTGAGTATTTGAGGAAACTGACCCAGGCCCAAATTGAAAACACATTATGTAACTGTATCTGGCAAGAGAAGAAATTAGATTTATCGATTGGGTTTTTTATCAAATAATACTTCACACGGAAGTGTGGAGCTCTCTATAGGACATGCCTGATTGCAATCACGGACCATTAACAAAGGAATAAACTGGCTTAAGCACATTAAAGCATTTACAGGACATACTGAGCAGTGTTAAAATAAAGGATGTCATAAATTGTGTGCTGCAGCAATTTTCAAACAGCCAGTCACCTCTGCTGTGAACCTTACTGTATTTTAATTGTCCAAACCCTGCTGTTATGAGTCTCTTTCTTTAGGAAGAAACTCAAGCTTAGCTGGAAGTTATTGGAATGCTCAATGTTTTTTTAAGATCCTTGCCATTGCCTCAGCTGAGACAACTGACATTCTGCCTAACCATAAAATGCTAAAACCCCTGCATATTTGCTTAGTGAGAAGTTTTCAAGCAGCTCTTATGTGTTGATGTTACCCATAAACACATAAAGTTGTTGTAAAGGGCACAAACCCTGGCTAATTACTCTTAAACTCTTGTTTTATCAATCCCACTTTACTGGATTTTGTTGAAAAAGTCGTTTGCACCCCATCCCATTGGTCAGGTGTCAGTCACATTATTGGATTGCACATATTCCTATTCCAAACTACAGGTGGAAATTTTGATTTTCTTAGGCAATATTATACTTTTACTGCATTTCAGTATGAAATATCTCAGCAATACTCTAAAACTGTTATCATATTTTAAAAAGCATTAAAAATGCCAGCTGGCCAGCTGGCAATAATCTACCTGTGCAGCAACTTGGGTGAGGCCAGAGCCTATGGGTAGCTCTAACTGTACTTCAGTCAGGTCAGGGCTTGACAGTAATAAATTTATTCTATCAGAGATGTCAGGTTCTTGGAGGACTTCAGGAAAAAATGAGCTTGAGTATGGCTGGCCACCCTGCAGCCACACCTCCCCTGCAGGTTCAGCCTGGCTTCATCCAGCCTTGCAATACGTGAGTTTGCACGAGCTGTGATTTCATGGATATATTTTGTTCCCAGGTGCCTTGGAGTACATGCCACAATATTCACTTGGTGCCACTGTGTTGTGTTAGTTTGTAAGATTGCTTGGTGTGCTGTCCAGCTGTGCCAAGAAAGAGAACTTTCCAGCCTTAAAATGCTTTCCTCTCAATGAGGTTTTGGGTTAAATATTGTACCTAGCACTTCAAAAACCTCACTTTTTACTGCCTCTATATTTCACTGTGCATGTTGCAAGTTTTACAGTTTAACACTACTTATAAGTACCTTCCTATTTTTAGAAGACCTAAGAAAATAATAACAGAAAATAAAAAATTAACATATTTTTATATAATGATATAATAATTATACTTATAGAAAATATATAGATAAAGTAACAGCAACGAAACAACAAGAATTATTACATTTTTTTTTTCCAAGAAGGTATATCTGACATCTGTATTTTAAAACCCAGAGTACTACATTAAGAAATTGTGCAGTGTGTTGTTCATTCAGTGGATGAAGGCTTAGGGAACATCACAGCTGCTAAAATGAACAATAAATACAATGCAATAGAAATGCAGATAAATATTTACATCTAATTAAAACTATCAGCCCAAATTATACAGATGCATTACTGTAAATCTAGAACAAGGCTGTGTGTGCTTTGGTAGAGGTAGAATACAGAATTACAGAAGTTTCCATGAAAGCTTCTATTCTACTACTGATCTTTAAATTTATAAGAAAAAGATATTATTATGAGTGTATGCTCTTGACTGAGTACCAAAACTAAAATTGTTAAAATGAGCTATGGGATTTCATTTTGGAGCCAAGAGATTAAACACGGTTACTTATCAGTCGCCCAGCAGCTTAGTTTGTCACTCATCTGCACTGAACTCAGTAGTCCAAAATCAATATACTGCAGCTGCAGAATAAATACAATATATGCCCTTGGAAGAAGAAAGCATGTGGTGTGTAAAATGATAGGTATGATGATCAAAGTGAAAATGAACAATAGATTTTTATTTTCTTCTTTCCCATACTGTTTCTAATAAAGAGGAGTTAGCACTGTAAAATGGAAAGTGTTTTCTCCTGCATATGTCCATTCTTCATCTCTCTTGCTGCACCTGTGAATACAAAAACATAGATGATGGAAACTCTTGGGTTTTTTAAGAGTATTGTTCTTAATTCTGTCCAAATAGGAATATTGTGCATATACTTCCACACACATTTTATTTCTACCCTATATACACATATATATACTCAGGCATCTACCCATAGAGACACATTCTCTATGTACTTTGAGAATGAAGGAAAATAGGTATAAATAATTTTTTTCATGCTTATTTGATTGATAAAAATACCAGTTGTTTATAGATGAAACAAAAGTTTAATTAAGTGAAAGTATGCAAAGAAATACCCATATTTTAAATGTCTTATGAAGATTATCTAATTAATCCCTACAACTTTTCCAAGTCCCTTTGTAATATTTCTCAATTAAGATGCTATTTACTCCCACTTCTGGCTAATTAATGTGGATGCAAAAGAAGAACAGACCAGTCCCTCTGGTCACAGCACATCTACCTGCCACAGCTCATTTTTCTGCCATCTATCATCATTCTTTATTTATAGATCTGAGGTGGTTTTAAATCCACATGACTTTGGGTTCTTTTATGAAGGGTACTTAGATAAATAAAGATGCAGATAGATGAGACTTCAAAAAGACCTTTTTCTGATTTCAGAACCTGCTTTAGAAATACATAAACATGCAATGTGAGACAATCTTCTCTTCCAAAGAGCTCTAAATATCAGCTGACAAAATCTTATCATCTCCCATTTTTGAAAATTTAAAGTATTTTTCTCTGTTGCTTGTTCCTGTCATATATTTGCAAAGCCATACCTTCTTTCTCTCCCCTCCCTTTGCTAATGCAAGCTCACCTGGTTACCTGTCTGCCCTTCTGCTTTCTGTGCCAGCCTGTAGCATTTGAAGACTCAAGTGACTGCTATGATGTTAGATCAATTTAATTTTTGCAAAGCTTCATGGTGATGCTCTCTCCTGTACGTTAACTGTAAACCTTTCTTTTGCCCTGTGCAGCAAAGTGCAATAAGGAATCATTGCAACCATTTAGGAACACAGGGTACCAAAAAAAACCAGAAGGAAAAGGAATGCTGGATATTTTCCACATACTAATTCTGTCAAAAGGAGAATAATTGAAAACAGTCAGTGAAGAAACTGTATAAAAACCTGTGTCTGTGTCTATACTGACTTTTACAGTTGACCAGGTCACCCAGATCCATAATTTTGCACCCTCACGTTATCCTATGTGCACTATGACTCTATGACACATCTTATTTCTCTGGTGTAATTTTGAAGCACAGGAATCCTAGGGAATGGCCTATGGAGCTGCCAGTTACTCCACTGATTATTCCACTTTTGTTCCCAGGTGTAAAAAATACCCCAACAACCCACAAATAGTTGAAGTAGAAGACCAGACCTTTTCCAAGGGACAGATCATCATGTGAATCAAACTTAAAAGCAAGAAAAAACAAGCATACTAAAGTTGTCCATGCTAGATTGCCACTGGAAGACAAAATTTTGTAGAAGAAAGGAGGCTAAAACCCCAAATCATATTAAAAATAAAAATCTGGAACTCCACTCTGGTTTTACTCCCACCGTCATTTCCCAGCTTGCCCCTGCTCCTCTGCCATAGCTGTCTCTCCTCTGGAGTGGTTTTTCTGCAGCTCACAAGACTGAGAAGTCTCCTTCAAAGAGGTTGCAAAGAGGCCATCTCACAAAAATTACTGTAGTTTCAGGCTTCATTAACCTTTTGTGAATTTAGTATTGATGTCCTGGTAGGCACTCTGCTTACTAAACCACTTCATTTATTGGATGCTATACCAGCTAACAGAATGAAATATGTCACCAGGCACCTCTTTCACAAAAGTTCAACCTAGAAGAACGAATAATAGATGGAAGAGATGCAAATGGTTCAAACAAACTTATGAAAATATTTTATGTAGATTTTGTTTCCTGAAACTAGGGTGTTGATGGTTTTATGGCATCCTTCTCTTTCTTTCCTTCAGCCCTTGAAAGATTGTAGTGTATATGAACAAGCAGGCAAGACCCTCAGGGGATGATATTAAAAATATGTAAAGAAAAGCAGCTCCTCCAGGAAGAAATATAATTGGAGTAACCTCAGAGCTTCTCCACCTCTCACCATCAGTTAGAGGTACTGGAACTCTCTAGCCACATAAATCCATCATGCACTTGTTACTTGCAGGAACCTCAGCCTCACCATATTACTCTATTGCTCAGGCTCATTCCTTCCCTTCCCTCTAGTCTGCTGGAAAAATTTTTGCAAGCTGTTGGAAGCCAAAAAAAAAAAAAAAAA